>OMLC01036516.1:0-13945 GCA_900302585.1 Regalecus glesne
GAGCTATAGAGATAGAGAGAGAGAGAGAGAGAGAGAGCTAGAGAGAGAGAGAGCGAGAGAGAGAGAGAGAGAGAGAGAGAGAGAGAGAGAGAGAGAGAGAGAGAGAGAGAGAGAGAGAGAGAGAGAGAGAGAGAGAGAGAGAGAGAGAGAGAGAGAGAGAGAGAGAGAGAGAGAGAGAGAGCTAGAGAGAGAGGGAGAGAGAGAGAGGGTCAGAGAGAGAGAGAGAGAGAGAGGGGGTGAGAGAGAGAGAGGGTCAGAGAGAGAGAGAGAGAGAGAGAGAGAGAGAGAGAGAGAGAGGATCTTAAGATCAACAAGCCCTTTGATCATGTGTCAGGGAGTTTTACTCTTTGTCGGGCAGATGAGTGAATCTGACTCAAGTGATCGTGTGTCATCTGAGTCCATACTGGCGGTATAAAAATGCCTCCGTCTGCACATGGCTCTGTTGCAATCATATACCTTCTGCATGTAAAATTAGTTGATGCGTGCTTGGAGCACTGGAGCACTCGCTCCGAGTCAAAAGACAACAAAGAGACTAATCCTTTGCCGGACGATTGAATCGTGAGTCTTGATCAATGCACTGAAGAATTAATCACATTACAAGGGCAGAGGGACTTGACCTCTCCTCACTGAATGCAATGCCACAGCGTGAGGTGGAACGATCTTCAGTCACGGTTGCTGGAACATCATCAAAGATGAGGTGCTCACCAGAAGCAGTGCTGAGTTTGAAGTGCAACACATTACACATTTCTCACTAGTTTGTCTCTAATTTAACAAGTGAGCCTCTCGGGGCTCGCACAAATCAAAACTAGAAAACGTATTGAAGTGGGATTTTTATTGCTCCAGCTAATCTACGTCACTTTGATGTGATCGTCAGCTCCAGTACGTGTCCAACCCGTAGCAGCCTTATTATGAAACCCTCATCATTTCTCAGCAGAGACCTCACTCACATCCTGTTCTCCACCACTGGCCCAACTATGTGCCGGCCCCTTGTGTGGAGAGGAAAGAAGAGAGGATGTGACGTGTGAAATTCACACAAGTAGAGCTTTCCAAATCTGCAGGTCAAAATTTGACATGGGCCATGAATCTGTTTCTGTTGAATTCTCACACTGCCAAATTCTCTGTAAATTCTTATTAGTGTTGGTCTCAGTTTGACGCTCATCCCTCTGGTGTTGATGCTGGTCAAAATTGCCTGCTGAACAGGAACAAGCTTTAGAGGAAGTGTAGCTATTTGTGGAAACTCATCTGTGAACAAGATGAGGGATGAAAAAGGTCGCTATGAACAATTTGGAGCAAAAAGAAACACGATCACACTGAGATGAGGGTGTTCAAGCGGAAATCTGATAGTTTTCTCTATTCGTAATAAGATGTAAAAAGAACATGGAAACAGGCATGGGCGCAAATCCATGAATACCGGGATGGTATGCCACACTCAACCAGTGCTCCCATCCATAGGGTTAGTGGGTGTGTCAGGAAGGGCATCCGATTTGACATTTTGCCAAATCATTATGCAAATTGACAAAACCATACAGGATCAGTCGAGGCTTCATACAGGATTAGTCAAGGCTCCATACAGGATCAGTCAACGCTGGGTTGACAATGACCACCATTGATGCTATACCCTTATGGGGTACCAATGGAAACTGTGGCAACCCCTGAGAAACAGGGAACAATCAGAGAGAAGAGAAGATTAATCCATCCATCCATTGTCAACCGTTTAACTGAAGTCCGGTTGCCGGGGAACTGGAGCCTATCTCAGTGCTCATTGGGTAAAAGGCAGGGAAACACCTCAGACAGGTTGCCAGTCCATCACAGGGCAGAGCAGTTAGTAGTAAAGTATCATGCTCAAGGACACTTCAACAGGCTTCTCTGCAGGTGCTGGGATCAAACCTACAACCTTCCAATCACCAGACGACTGTGCTACCAGCCTGCCCCCCGGGTGTACTCACGAGATACCCTTTTTTTGTCCGGACCATGGAGCCATGTAATACTAACTGATATCTTCACCATGGTTGGAGCCACTCTCCATTTACATCATTTGGGGTTTTCACTGCCAGAGGGAGGTGACAATGGAGAAAAATTCCCCTTTAAAGATCATACATGCTACACATATCAACATGTTATTTCACGTGCACAGCACTGATTTATTTGATCAATATCTGGCTTGCCTGAGATGCTCAGCTTGTTTTCTCTCTCACAGGGAAGTGACGTGGCATCAGACAGCACAGGACCTCCTCAGCACGAGGCAAAAGAAGCACATAAAGCATGGTAAGTCACACCCTTTCTCTCTGTCTGGCTCCTTAGCACCTTGCTGGTGAGTGGGTCTGCTTGTCTGAAGTGACTGCCAAAGACTTGACTGTGTGCAGAGAGCAGGGGAAGCTGTGCCCAGCTGAGTACATACACTACCAGCTGCACCCTGCATGCTGTGCGTGCCAAGCTTTAGAAGCATGCAGCATAAAACGTACATTCACAAATGTCTCCGAGACACTAATCCTTCAAATCTCCTGGAAGGAACTTTGTATTTTGCCCAAAAACAAACAAAAATGCACGTGTTTTTTTTTTTTTAATGAAGGGTGTAGAGTTGACGAGGTAGAAGATAGAGTAGGGACTCTTTCACTACCTGCAAAGAGACTTTAAGTCACCGACTGTCCATCGATGCATCAGAGAGCAGAAAGGTCCATTTTTTTAGGTGCCCCAATTAGTCCCCACATTGTGGGGGTGGACACGGATTTATATGGAGCATGGGGGATTAAGGCCAGCTGCCCTTCCTCTGCATTGGGTTCTAACCTGCAACATCTGGTTCGTCAGTTACCAAAGCGTGCCCTCTACTGCTGAGCTACCACGGCCCCCTGGAGAGGGAGCCGGATTATTCCGAGGCGTTGCTGTATGCTTTTCTATTGTTCTCCTCCTCCTGCTGAAACACTGAGTAAATGTTAATCTCCTTTACAGGGACAGTGCATATTAAAGAACATTCTGAGTGGTCACCTGACAGAGATAGGATGCAGGGAGACTGAACGTCCTGGTGAGTTTTTCCTGGGTGAGTTTTGCCGAGTCCGCTCTTGTCATTCACTAGCAGACAACACATGCAATCACTTTTGCATTGATGCAAGCTCAATAATCCAGGGAAGGAAATCACAAAAATAGGGGAATCGGTTCAACTGGATGCCAGGCTGAAGATGTCACCTGTTTGAGTGACAACCTTTCTGAATAAACGTCTTGTCCCGTTGGACCGATTCACCTTATTCTATGAATCAATTTAGCCCTATACTCCCAGTACCGTGCACATGGGCACATGATAATTCATAAGAGGATGAAGCATGTGGAATGATTTATTATTTCGATGGTATTTTTTTTGCTTTAACCCCTGCATTCTGCACAGAGTCTATGGGCGGAGTGAAACGCTTGGTCCGGCATCTTCAGAGGACTTCGATGTGTGGCAGCCGCCAGTGGTAAAGTTTCAAAAACACAGACAACTTCCCACCCACCCATTGACTCTCCTGCTGACATGTCCAGACACGTGCAGCTAGCCACCAGGGATGGATGGATGGATGGATGGGTGATTGGATGGATGGGTGGATAGATGTCTCAGAGAGGACTTTTTACAGTCTCTGCCTCTATTTTCTTCTCCACACATAGCAGTCTTAACAGCCATGGCAGCTGCCCCACGTGCATAAAATCCTCAAATCCACACTGGACAGGTAGTGCCACATGTGTGGAATTAAAAGCCTCTGGGTGAGCCTGGTCTTCGGTTACCAGCTGCACGCGACAGCTGCCTGGAAAAGGATCTGGTTTCTTGTGGTTTTTGTACAGTTGGCGATGGATGAACAGGGGAAAAAAAAGGAATTGTTGACCTTATGGCTTTGGCCCTCCTTGTGAGTCAAGGAGAGTTTGACTGTCAGGGACAGGAGGAGGTTATCTAACCTCCGTGCACTCGGTGACATGTTCTCCAAAGACAAACACATTTATTGCCAAATATGTTGTGAGGTATGTTCTTTGTTTCATTTGTGACTTTCTTCAGAAGCTACGATAACATAGTTGCGTGCATAGGCACGGACAGTGCCTCTTCCATATATAATTCGGGCGAACATCCATTCATCATTCCTGTTACTTTATTATATAACTATATATCACCATATATATATATGTTAGGTATCATATAACTAGTATATGTTGTTCAAATAATCTTCATCTTTGACAATGGACACAGAGAAACAAAGAGACAAGGGATACTGTAGGAAATAGCATTGAGCAGGATTCCCCAGCTGTTTTCAATGGTGTAGCAGAGGTTGGTTGGCCTGCTGATGTCAACAAAATACCAAACACAGTGGCTGTTCATGCTATCTCCATCACCCGTGTATCTCATGGACACAATGGATGCATATACAGCCTCGTCTCCTCTCCACCAGAGGACAGACACAGGGTATCTCTACAGACCGCAAGTGCACTGCCTTCTTTAGTAACAAGGAGGCCCTAAGACACATACAGAATGGGGCATTGTGCCGGTTATGAGATAAGAACAAAGATTAAAAAAAATAGGGAGATGGAGAGTTGTAACAGTGGCCAGGGTGTGTACCAGGGCTACAGAGATGTGCATTATTCTCCATTCCAGTGGCTCCTTGTCACCTATCTGTGTGGTATAGCTTATCTCTTTGGTACTGTACAGCCTATCTCCTGTTTACTGTTCAAGGTTATCTCTGATACTGTCAAAGAACGACCAAGAACAAGAGATGATGATGTCATGTTGTTTGTGCCGTGTCTCTGCTTTAGACCAAGACCTGCTCTTCATTGTATCTGAGAGGTGTGTGTCATCGAGAGGGTATCAAAGGTCAACCACTTGACCTGCACCTAATATGCGTGTAATCTAATTAGATGCGCCTCATTATTTTCCATTTTCAAACGTTAATAGATTAATGATACTAATTGATATCTTGGATCCATTCCAAATATTCACCTTTTCATCCAAAAATCTCTTTTTCATCACAGAACAGTGTGCAAAAGGGAGCCAATCAGTTCTTCACATACGTCTTATACCACGAATGCATCTACTGGGTATGATGCACCATACAGTAATTTACAAATCAAAGCTAATTTGGCTCGGTGACATGTCAGCTTGCCTGCTACATTTGCAACACGATTGTAGAGTGTGTTTACTCAAATCTTCACCTTGGCGAGCTTTGTCTCACGTCTGCTCAATCAAATGTTGTTTTTTGTGTGTGTTATGTTCAGTTGAAGCTACACATCTGAGGCCTTTTGACTGGGTGAGAATATAGATGTTTCACTGGGTTATGGTGCAGAAGCATGATAAAACCGATCCGGATGTTGTGCCTTGCACAATATAGAGAAAAGAGAAATGAGTGAAAAGAGAAAGAAAGGAAGTCTACATGCATTGCATTTATACAGAGATGTGCGTGTGTGCCTTTGAAAACATCGCTCTTACACAACAGGAATCCACAACCCTCTGTAACATGGTGCTGTAACAGCTGACGTAGGCATTGTTCTGGACCCAGCTCAGGTAGTCTTGATCCTGACATGCTATAAAGTGGCCTTTCACATTGAAACCCCTCAGGACCCCAAAAATCATATCTACTTCAAAATCCTGGCACGTGTGGTCTGTTTGGAAATGTGTGTGCGTGTGCCTTCCCGATCATCTGTCAAAAGCTCATGCTTACTAGCTTGCTCATACCTGCACATTGCAAATGCACGCCATATATGTACGTGAATATGTGATTCAGGGCTGTATAAGGGGGCCGCGGTAGCTCAGTGGCAGAGTGCGCGCTTTTGGAACTAATGAGCCAGAGGCAGCAGGTTCAAACCTACCCTGGGGTGTTAGGAAGGGCATCCAGCCTTAATCCTCTTAGCTCCGGTCCACCCCAACAACGTGGGGACTAATCGCGATACGCAAAACGGGCCTCTCATGCAGGGTTGTATAAGGTGGGTTTTACAGGAGCCTGGGGATACATCCTGTTGCTAGGCTGGCAGCTGGCTCTCTCTGGCCATGTTCCTCTATAGTGACACGGGAGGATCGTAACCTAGCCTGTCACATGGCATCTCCACTGGACAACTTACACAACACACACACACATAAACACACGTTGACTTATTGACAGACAGAAAATTTAAGAGGTAAAGGGAATGAATTTGCCTGCATTTCAATTTGCCTGCGTCTGTAATTTCCCCTGTGGGACTAATAAAGGAATATCTTATTGAACTTGTGCATATCTACGTGTTTGTTTGACTGTATGAACCGATCCAGCTTTTAATAGGGTTTCCTTACCTGGATTATTGCGCATGCATAAAGATAATTTATGTGGGCATTGATTGATATAATCCATATCATCTGGTGGTATAATCACCCACAGCTTCAGAACGAGTCAGACTTACTTGGAACACCACACCACTAAAACTGAGTATTACATCAGGAAAACAATCTGGAAATGATTAGCGGCAGAGTTCTCAGATTGATATTTAATGAAATGTGTAATAAGAAATGTCCTTCTTGATTCCATGTTGAAAAGAATCCCTGCTGGTGAGTCTGTGTATCAACTGCTGTTCCCCATCTCCTTCTCTCTCTGCTTGACTCAGCCGTTTCCACCACTGTGTGGCCAATACTTGACCCTGTATGTTTTACGCTCTGCTTGTGTTTTGTTTCTGTGGGCTTGCATGTCATCGATGTGCCTTGGGGCCGTTTTGTGAAATGTTGAATTTTCTCTGCTCTGTCGTATCTTCTTTTGCTTTACAACAAAGTGCTTTGATCCACAATGGAGGAAAATATCCTTATTTTGATAATCCAGGACAAACGGTTGCTCAGTGGTGCAGTAGTCAGCATTGTCGCCTCACAGCAAGAAGGTCCTGGTTAGAATTCCATCCCAGATCCTTTCTGTGTGGAGGCTGCATCTCCTCCCCGTGTCTGTCTGGGTTTCTTCCAGGTACTCTGGTTAACTCCCACCTACCATAAAAATAAAAAAAGATACTTCCCTCAGAAGTAAATCCTATTAAGCAGAACATTATGATGTGGGTCGATGATAGAATTGTCCAACAACTTACACCTACAAAGAAAGCATTTATTGACCTTAAGCACACAGTTTTGTATGGGGCCTTAGATTCCCTCTGAGTGGTCACAGAACCGACCTCATCTATCCGTCCACTCTTCACGCCAGTGGTGGGAAATATAATGCCGTCAAATACAACTCTAATAACCAATAACTTCCCCATTATATCCCACAACTATGCCCCCGTTTTTTAACAAGTAGAACAGGAAGAACCACTGAGGTTCGCCGTGCTGTCAGACAGGTAGCAGTGGAGGCAGGGCCGTCTCAGCAGACCAGACCCAAGGAACAGAAGCTGGCTTTGAGGATGTGGAATGTCACCTCCCTGGGGCGTAAGGAGCCAATGCTTGTGTGGGAGGTGGAACGGTGCCAGCTAGATCTGGTGGGGCTCACCTCTACTCACAGCATCAGCTTTGGACCTTATTCTCGACTGGAGTTGCCCATAGGTGAGAGACGCCGGGCGGGTGTGGGGAGACTCACAAGTCTCTGGCTGAGTGGCACTATATTGGAGTTTAATCATGTGGATAAGAGGGTCCCCTCCCTACGCCTTAGGATGGACCAAACAGTACTCCAGAGTATTCAGCCTTCTTGGAGACCCTGAATGGAATCCTGCATGGGGCTCCTGTAGGGGACTCTGGTTTTAACTGGGAGATTTCAATGCACATGTGGGCAATGATGGAGATACTTGGAGGGGTGTAATTGGGAGGAATGGCCTCCCTGATCTGAACTAGAGGGATGCATTATTGTTGGACTTCTGTGCTAGTCATGGATTGTCCATAACAAACACCATGTTCAAACATAAGGATGCTCATAAGTGTACATGGTACCAGAGTACCTTAGGTCAAAGGTCAATGATAGATTTTGCTGTCGCATTATCTGATTTAAGGCTGCATGTCTTTGACACTCGGATGGAGATAGGAGCGGAGCTGTCAACTGACCATTATCTGGTGGTGAGTTGGGTCAGGTGGAGAGGGAAGCCTCGGAACAGACTATGTAAGCCTGAATGTATTGTGCGGGTGAACTGGGAAAACCTGGTGGAGGCCTCTGTCTGGGAGAACTTCAACTCCCACCTCCATCAGAGCTTTTCTGGCATCCCTTGTGGAGGTCGGGGACATTGAACCAGAGCAAGCAATGTTCAAAGCTTCCATTGCTGAAGCTGTACCTATGATATCAAGGTCATAGGTGCCTCAAGGGATGGTGACCCACAGATACCCTGGTGGACACTAGCAGTTAGGGAAGCCCTCCAACTGAAGAAGGAGGTCCTCCGGGATAAGCTATCCCGGGAGACTCCATAGACAATTGCAAAGTACAAACGGGCCTGATGGACGGCAGCCTCAGCTGTGTGCAAATTCTGTCCTGGTCATGGAACAAGAGATTTCGGATTGCATCACTGCTTTTTGCAGAGGATGTGATCCTGATGGCATCATCGGTCTGTGACCTTCAACACTCACTGGACCGGTTCACTGCTGAGTTTGAAGCAGCAGGGATGAGGATCAGCACTTCTAAATCTGAGACCACGGCTCTAGGTAGGAAACCAGAGGATTGCCCAATCCAAGTAGGAAATGTGTCGTTACCCCAAGTGAGGGAGTTCAAGTGTGTCAGGGTCACATTTCTGAGAAAGGGGACGATCCAGCCCTGGATCAGTGGTTGAGGATGGATGTATGGATGTATGAATACGGATGGTCCCTTAATGTTGCAGTACTGATAGCATTAATAGTAGTGGGACATTGGTAGACGCTCCCTAAAACATCCCCTAAGCCCCTCCCACATGAACGCCAGATTTTATCTTGTTTTTCCTCCGGACACACTGTTCAGTTGAGGACGATGTCAGATTAAGATTGTTCTAGATTTTCTATAATGTTTAGCTCTTAATAATTCACAACAAGAATCAAGCATTGCGACTAGAGTCTTGAGGATTTTGAAGAAGAGTTGGTCTTTTGTTTGACGTTATCCTGGTGAGTTGTGAGCTACTTGGCTATCGTTGCGTGTAAATATGCTAACCTCCTCCTATTCGGTCGCTTCCGTTGAATCCACGTTGAACGAAGTTGAATGAAATTGAATGTAAATCAGTCAAGAGGGTTCTATTTCATGGCTTTTTAACTGCGTAACAGTATCATATCTTTTAGTTGAATACAATGACGTGGGGACCAATCGTGACACATACAACTGGTCTCTGTTTCTCGTAATTTACATGTTGAACGTTCACGTAACGTTAAAACCTTCCGGGAATAGCTATGCTAGCTGCATAGCTACGGTTTATGGATAGACAACCTAATCGATGTAATTGTGGGTAAAATGCTGTGTTGGCTTTAATGTACAATGTCTATGTTCATATATGTTATTTTAAGATGTAGTCATCTGGGTGCAAGTAAAGATGAAATCTAAACCGCCCATAATATCATAATGTATAATGTTATATCATTCTCGCACTACTTCACTAGACACACCACAGCAACCTTAGATGCACACACACACAGACACACACACACACACACACACACACACAAAGGCACGTTTGTATTTGTTTGTGGTCTGATTCCAATCAGTCTGTCAGAGAATGGTCTGGAAGTGTGAGACAAAATATTCTATTTCCAAGTAAAGTGGTCTGAGAATTTTGGCCAGCTATTGTCCTGGCACAGTTATAATCAGAGGGAAATTGAACTTTGGTGAACCGACTTATTTCAAGTGTTGCTGTATGTGTTTGATGACTCTTGAGTTCTCACAGAGAGCTCCAGCTTTTGGCAAACCCACAGACAGGAGTGGGCCAAACAAATCATTGTAACAAATGCTTTTACACGTTAATCTTCCATTGAGGATTTTTTTCTTTTGGTTACCTGAAACAGCTTCTTGTGACAGTAGATGATATTACTCTTTTCCAGTTCAAGGGAATTAAATAGGATTATGAGAGCAGTATCCTCCATCCATCTATCCATTGTCAACTGCTTTTCCAAAGTTGGGTCGTGGAGGAACTGGAGCCTACCTCAGTTCGCATTGGGTGATGGCTGGTATACACCCTTGAAGGGTCGCCGGTCCATCAGAGGGCAGAGCAATTAAGGGAACAGTGTCTTGCTCAAGGACACTTCGACACGCTTCTCTGTAGGGACAGGGCTCGAACCTGCAACCTCTGATTGCCAGATGACTTCACTACCAACTGAGCCATGCTGACCGAGAGCAGTATTTTTGCAGCCAAAATAATGTGTGTGTGTGTGTGTGTGTGTGTGTGTGTTGAAAGGGGGTGTGAGGTGTATGTATCTGTTTTGGAATCTATGACGAAAATATTCGAGTGCCTGCGTGTGCCTGGTCAAAAATAACAGTCAATCAAAATGGCTCTAAGTGAGTTATGAATGAGTTTTTGAACCGTCAAAGTCTACGCAGTTACCCTATTTAGTGCCTGCTTGTCATTTCACAGTATAACTCCCCTCATGGGTATTAACTGCTGTTAGATGACACTGCTCACCCAGTTTGTTTGATTATTTTATCACTAACAACATTGTGTTGTAAACCAAATTCAATGGTGGAATCTAATTTAAAGATGGGGAAGAATATCCTACCTCCAGTCATGACTGGTATCTGAGAGAGATCGGATTTGGGATGAAGAGGCAAATGGAGACCTAAATGATATGATCTTGTCATTTGACTTACCTTAACCACTGCTACTTTACTTCCCAGGCGTACTAAGATATCAATTCAACTGAAGCCGTCAAACCCAGTGGTTAATTCTTGTCTAGCCATCCGACACCCACAAAACAACCATGGCAGTATGATGATGCCATCTGAACAATTTGTTGCTGTGAGTCAGAGATAACGGTCTATTCATACCAACCGTCTCATCTTCAGTACTGTTTGAATTTTACACTTCACTATCAGTTTGTGGGCATCTGATCTGGTGGGAGAGGAATGTGGTTTATTCATTGGGAAAGCAAACTAAAGCTGACATGTAGCAGGTACATGTGAAGTTCCAGTGAATCATCTGTGCTTGAAATACCATATCTATTTTTGAGTTGCATGACTGTGGGTGAATGTAATCTGTTGCCTCGATGTATCCTGTGATTTTATATCCTGCAGTGTGCCTAAGTGGAGAACAAACATCTGGTGTTGCCTGTGTAAACAACCAAAGGAGTCTGGGACTAGAAATTCAGAGATTGTCCAGATTACAGATACAAATGACATCGTATAAATCAGACATGCGTGATGCTTGGTCACCGTCAGGAGGAATTGAGTGAGCGATGATGCAATACTAGGGAAATGAAGGGGAAACTAAATAATTCAGTCTCTATTTTATATCGGTGCTGTTCATCAATCGACATAATTGATGAATGGATAAAAATAATCTGTGTTTCGGACTCAGAGATGGCTCAGCAGGGAGAGCAGGTCATCTAGCAATCGGAAAGTTACTGGTTCAATCCCCAGCTTCTTTAAAAAGTGTGTTGAAGTGTCCTTGAGCAAGATATATACTCCTATAGAATAGGATGGGTTGAATGCAGAGCAGAGTTCATTGTAGTAATGTAATGGCCAGATAAAGTGCTGTCATACCATTGAATCACAGAGGGTTGTCCTCAAACAGCACAACCTCTCAACACTGTGACTCGGTCCTGGTGTCATCCAGCACTCCGAATACAGTGACCACAGAATATCCCGAGCTGCATAGCATTCATGTTTTGCAAGTGCCATGGGATCTTTTGACATTTTATAAAGACTCGATCATAAATGCATGCCGTGGCAGGATAACACAATGCCATGGTATTTGAAACACAACTGAGACATGTATTCATTAGTTCACATGTTAAAGTTGCGATTTTATCCTTGCTGTTTCTGTTTTTCCTGGACAGGAGTCATGTTGTTCTACACAATAGGAGGCAGAGGCGGAGGGGGAGGAAAAAGTGGAGAAAGACAGCAGCTAAGCATAATTTTGCCAGTCATGTAAGGGAACAAAGTCTCTGCATGTGGGGGCCTTGTTTTGCTTAACTGACAGTCACTCCTACCCTCTGCATACAGCTCATACTGGCCAAGGCCCACTCCTTGGACTACGTGCCCTCAGCCTTGAAGGCAGAGCAGTTAAGCCCGCAACCAGTCTCTGTTGACGTAGAAGGGGTCAGAGGCAGGCAGCTGAAGCTGAATGTAGTTTATGCTGCTCCTCAACACATCAAGGTCTTTATCAGCTGATTATCCAGAGAATACAGCCAGGCTAGCTGTGGGGCCCATGCAAGGAGACTTTGTGGCCAGTCCTGCAGGGAGGGGGATCTGAGTGATGCAGTTAACACACAAACTCACATATCATTAACAGACATGTGCACATATGCAGAGACAATAGACACAGATACAGATACAGACAGCCCCCCCCCATCACACACACACATAAAGAGGAGGGTGGGGGTCTGCCTTTGCAGTCCGTGGGGGTGCTCCTTCTACAGACTTGTTTTTGTACGCTGTGTGTATTTGATGTTCTCTGTTGCCTTTTGTTGCATCAGCACAAGACCTTCTTTGTATGCACGACGCTCACTGCTCCCAAAACCAGCAACTGTATGAGTGCTTCTGACCATGGGACTATCTTGGGTAGTGTAATCTAGGTCACATCAGGAGATTATTGGAGGGGGAAAGCAGGGAGCTCCAGCTACACACCTACTGGTTCTTGCATCTGATCCTAACAGCAGTGTATCTATGCTAACACGCCACAGAGGCGTATTAGCTACACGTCACTGCACCTTGTGCACTTCTATGTAAGCTGTTTCAAAGAGGTGCACAAAGCTATGGTCTGGAACTTGAATGAGGTGATCTCATTATTGTCAAACTTCGAATTGCAATCAAATGAAAATCACTCGACTCCTTGACCTTTGACATTCCCATCACAGTTTACTCCCTAAACAATAAGGGGAAACACAACTGTTTCATTGTTGTGTTTGGAAGTTGATACTATCTGGCAGCATGGTGGTCCAGTGGTTAGCACTGTAGCCCCATAACGAGAAGGTTTTGGCTTTAAATCCCATCTCAGGAGCTTTCTGTGTAAAGTTTGCATGTTCTCCTCATATCTGCATGGGTTTTCTTTGGTTTCCTCCCACCATTAAAAATACATGCATGTTAGGGTTAATACTCCTGCTTGTGCCCCTGACTAAGGCAATAGAAAAAATATATAACTGTAGTCGGTCCCCAGGCATTGCAGCTGCCTACTGCCTCTCTATAATAGGATGGGTTGATTGTAGAGAACAAATTTAGTTTTATGTATGTGCAATGACAAAAAAAGCTTTTTCCAAGCTACTTTAGTCAATTAGATACTAGTTTTCTTCACTGACATGATGTTGAGGAAGTACCTCTGCGTTTCACACAATGCCTACAAGACATGTTTCAGCCAACATGATGCCAAGAGTAGTTTGCAGATGCCGCGCCCCAGGAACAAGGTGTGTAAATGCCTCACATGGGTAATGCTCGAGTTTCTCCTCTCTGGGGTTTGTTGTAATCCTCCTGGCTTACAGTGCATATTCAATTCTTCATATATTTAATAAATTCAGAGAAAAGGCATGGTGCAATCACGTGCGTGTGGACAACAATGTCAGGACATTGCAGCCCACATTTTGAATGCATAGGAGGCGAAAACATGCTCTCTAATACACATGTTTACGTATTTATGGACACATACACATGAACACACACACACGCATGCACTGTGAGGATCAGTTCCCTCTTAAATCCCCCTGGGATGTTTTTCACAGCAGGTCTGAGCGGCTGACCAAACCCGGGGGGTTTTAACTCTACACGTGTGTATAGTCTGTGTGTATGTGCAGATTTCAGTTAGGAAAGATTCATATATACGTACACACACATCCGGAGTGTGAGACTTTGAATATCAAATATGGCTGTTCGGAAAGCCAAACTTGCTCTCGAAAGCTGAAAAATCTCTTATTTCATAT
>OMLC01036519.1:0-10140 GCA_900302585.1 Regalecus glesne
TTTGTATATACATTTACTTGATGCAAAGTGTCAGGTGATGTACACAAGTTTTTTCTCTAATTTCTTAATTCATGAAAAGATATCCCACAGGCATAGTGATATTTCAATGGGTTTCAAGGCTTTCTTGTTTTTCTTTATGTATGGCAACAAGACTGTTTGTATAAGTAGACTTGTTAGTGTGTATCCATGGTTGTTTTTGTATATGTGTTTAGCAATGGAAGTGAGTCTGGGATGGATGTTAGACATCCTTTATCAATTAATTGTCTGTCAAAGTGTTACACTAGACACCAGTGTGGTGTAGTACAGTTCATATACAAGAGACAAATTCTAGATTTGAGTAAATTGGGAAAAATATCAAGAGCATCTGGAAACTATATTAGTGTGTTTTTGTGTGTGTGGGGAGGGGTCATTGGAACAGACTACAAACCAACTTCCAAATATTGTGTGTTTATTCATAAAGTTATCTATAGAACACTAAAGAAGTGACCAATAGAATGTGTAAATCTGAAGGTGAAGACAGACCTTTGATGAAATTTAAGTTGCTACATATCTGTTCATTGGTTCCATTTGTGCCAGATGAATATAGTATCCCCATTTGGACATTACATTACATTTTAGGCATTTAGCAGACGCTCTTATCCAGAGTGACGTACATCAAGTGAGCAGTTAGGAGTTCGGTGTCTTGCTCAAGGACACCTCGACATGCTATGTCTAGGACCGGGGATCGAACCTATAACCTTCCGATAGCCAGACGACCGCACTACCCACTGAGCTATGCCGCCCCAACATCAGTTCATCATGGACAACATCAGTTCCAATAGAAATTAAGACTCACAAGATACATATACAAAAAAAACACTCGAAAGCAAGAAAGAAGTTCAATGAGGGAATTTTCAATATAGTTCACTTGTGGCCACCACAGACTAATGGATTTTGCAGTGAGACTTTTTCTGCTCTGTTTCAGTAATATTGTCATACTGATTTTTTATGCTAAGTCAATGACTAATATTTATGTCTTTTACTCCTTTCTCCCCAACTTCATGGTTTAATTCACTGACACTTCTCTAGGTGGCCACAGTGTCTGAGAGGTTCAGGATTATGGAGTTGGAGAGAGAAGTAGCAGAGCTTCAGCTCATGGTTACCACTTCCCAACAGACTGAGAATGCCATTTTCCTGTCCCAACAACAGCTCGACAACCTCAAGGCCCAAGTACAGTCTCAAGAGGGAAAGGTGTGTATAGGTTGTCACCATATGGCACGTTTATGTCACCCTGTGTACCTCCCTCTTCTTGAAATATGATTTCATTACAGCCATTTTCATCCTTCTCACAAAACCTCCACCATCTCTCCCTCCATTTTCTTCTTTGACAGCGTACCTACCCATCACCTCTTTTTTGTACCCCCATTGAAGTCCACTCAGATCAACACTCTCTCCTCTTTGGGTACACTGTCCCTCACTTCATCCTACTCACTCCAGAATGTTTCTTTCCCTTCCATCTTATGCTCAACTTGTAGGGCGTATACGCTGATAAAATTCATCATCACACCATTGACTTCCAGGTACATACTGATCACTCTGTCTGACACTGTCTTCACTTCCAACACACCCTTGAAATACACTTCTCTCTTAATCCTTATCTCTGCTGCTCCCACAATATCTGTATTCAATCTACTTATTTCCTGTACGCAGTTGCCTGCACAGTTTACCAAGCTGTGAAGAGTGTTCGAACACTTCATGTTGCAATTTTTAAGGGTTCTCTATGTTCATGTTTATCACATTCTCAGATTGTAACCTTTCCAAAGAGTTTTGGTTTAAATTGTCTTACTGTGCAACACTAGAAGGGTTTGGAGAGTCTTCTTCACTGTTGCTGTTAAGTTAGCTGCAGGGGTTCTGGTCTTCTTTAAATATTTTCTGACTAATCTTTGCATACTTGAAATGATGACTAACAATGGGATAATATTCAGTAGGATCCCCCATCCTTGTTGAGGTGACGCGCCATGAAATACTTCTGCGTCGTTGTATGCCTGAGTGAGGCACACACTTTCTAAGTTACACTTTCAGAGCCATTTCCCCATTGAGATGGGTACATCTGCCCTTTTCACTGGTCCTGACTTCATGCAGTAAGGGTCAACGTCCTTTTTGCTGCACCTGTCTTGGCAAAAGCCCCTCACTTAGTTTAGCACCACAGGCGAGTGGAGGTCCTAGTAATGGCCACTGGCATGCATAACCAGTTGCTAGGAACTATAAGTGAGAGTTGAGGATTCTCTTGAGGACCAGTGGTCCCATCCACACCTAGTGCTGTGCACCTGGTAGGTTTATCAAAGGTACCCCTAAGAGGCCTGGCCAGATGTGTTTGGTCTTATGTGTTCTGCAATCCTCTTAGCCAGTGTCTATTTAGTTTCCTTGATGTGCAAGTCACAGCAATCCTTCTGGCACTTAACAGTGTGCACTATATTGCTCTGTTTGTAGACATTTTTTTTGTCGACATCATTGATTACATCAGCTAATCATTTAAGCCCTACGGTGTTTTCCAGATGGTTAGTTTCACATCAGCAATACAGATGGATTGGTAATTATAGAAGGAGATGGAAAAGACCATATACACAAACACATACTCGCGGATGAATGACAACACAGATGCATAAAAAATCAATCCACAGGGATTCACTGCACACTTTCTTTAGTGACCTATTTTTATTTGCAGAATATTTTATTATTCCCATCATTATTTTCTTATTCTCCTTATCCCTTATTTTGGTTCATCAGCAGGACTCAATGGTCAACATGTCATGATAAAGGGTTAATTGTGCGCTTGCAGAACATACAGATTTAATGTCATATTTTTTGTCAACTCGTCTTTTCAGTGGATAGATCGCTTGATATTTTATAATAATATATATAAACGGTGTAATATAATCTGTGAATACTTGTTTGAACATAAAAATGGCTTCAAACGGTTGACTAAAACTGAAGTCATCAGCGCAAACAAGCCCAGAAACCAAAACATTGTTCTTATAAATGCAGTGGAAAAGAAAAGAAAAAAACATCCTTATAGGCAGAGTTAAAGAGCAGTGTTATTTCCATTGAATATACACATGCATACATGCATGAAAAGAGTACAGCTTGCTGCATACATGCATGAAAAGAGTACAGCTTGCTGTATGTGAAAAGATGTTCTTACGGCTGACCTTTGTCTCCCTTACTCATCCATGTCCCCATCATCTGTGATGTAATCATGCACATGTTACAGTGAGCTATAGCGTGTGTGTTTGTGTCTATAGTGATGTCTGCTTGAGCTAAACATTGCTCTGTTTAATGGATGGTACACTTAAAATCTGCTGCTAATGCCTTGACCTGTGAACACATCATTTGATATATGTATAAATTGACTTGACAACACAAATATCATAGCTGGGATTTAATAATGAGTATTATATCTATTTCAGCTGAAAAGGTAAACACATGGTCGAGCTGAAGCTTCTTTTTGTTTTGTTTAAAGGAACCATGTGCAGCATTGTACACAGGTCACTATTCGATCCATTACACTGGATTATAGCTTCAAGTGATTCATATCTGTAGTCCTTTCTATATTTTTTTATGGTTGGAGAATTCTTCTACTTGTGATTCTACTATTGTCAAGCATAGTGAATATATGAATCAGTGCTTTAAGGTTTATGTGTGTTATGATGAAAAATGGAATTGTGCCTATCACAAAGCAGGGATACGTGTAGGAGGAGCTTCTCAGGACTTATGTAATAACAGAGCTTTGCCTCTTTTATGCAAGTGTGTGAGTGAGGGAGGGAGCTTTAAGGCAATACAGGTTCTATCTCTTGTAATCTCGCTGACTTTCTCTCAGGCATGCTTAGTAAGTAATGAGAGCTGATGGTTGATTTATGCTCAGCTTCTGTTAGTGAGTCTGTAGGGAATAGGCAGAGGGGGTGTGGTTTGTTAACAACATCAGTGCTATACTTAAGACTGGTTGACAGGCTGAGAACAGGGAGTGATGAGAGCTTGGAGTCAGCTCTGTCAGTACAGACCTAGATACTCTGCATCTGAGCTGTTCCTACACCATTTACCCATCTCACTATCAGGTAGGATGAGGCCGTTTTTTGCGCAGACTTGGGTCTAATAGAAACCTCATACAGTGCATGTCCTTCACAGTTGAATTAGCACATTCATGTCATTGTAAGTGAAACGGCATAGTTAAAAGACAGGATTCTTTTTTTAATTTTATTTAAACAATTCAATTGCTCTTTTTTGTTTTGGTAATATCAAGGATTGTGTAATAAAGCAACTGTATGTGACCTACAAGGTCTATCTCAGAGATGTAAATTATGTATGATGTAAATTAACACTGACTTCAGTGTGAAGCAGTACATATTCTGGTCTATGTGCATGTTTGAGTGCATGTGCATGTGTCTGTTTGTATGTGACTATGTATGTAATGCTCTTGTTTAGTCCATGCTTCTGAGATGTATAAACACAATGTTTTGTAAACAAATATATAGATAAAAAAGTAGAACGCACCAGCGTTGAGAGATGATATTAGATACATTCTACGCAATGTATTTATGTGAAATGGAAACTTTACTTGAAATAGGCCTTGGTCAAGGGGTGGCATAGCTCAATGAGTACGGGCAGTCATCTGGCAACCAGAAAGTTTTAGGTTTGATCCCTGCATCCCCAATGGAGCATGTCAAAGTGTCCTTGAGCATGACACTGTTTCCCTAACTGCTCTGCCCTATGAGAGACTGCCTTTCAACCAATGAGCACTGGGATAGGCTCCAGTTCCCTGGAACCCAACTTTGTTTAAGTGGTTGACGATAGATGGATGGATGGGAGTCCTTGGTTGTGTGGCAGTAAAACAAAAAAAAGTTTGATTTTCATATATGGGGATATTTTATTTCTGGTGTCAGCCCCAGAAAGGGCTTTGATTTGAGAACGTTAATAGTGCTAAGTGTTGGAAATTAATTACTTACCAATACTATTTTAGGTAATATAACATTTCATGCATCTAGAAAGCACTTGAACATTGCGAAAAAATCATTTGTCAGCACAAGAGTTGTAACAATAAGCCACTACTTAATTAATGTGTTGACATAATTTATGATCATGCTTACATGAGACTTCATAAGTTCACCTTAACTATACATACATTCAAAATGTATACGTGTGTGTGGACTTAGATAGTGGAGTTAAATTCATATTTTGTTTTTACCTATCTCCCTGTCATCAATCAACCCACCTGGAAAATCAACAGATTTCCACATTTTCCATTTGATTGAAGAATCGTCTCTGCACAACCTCTACTGTCCCAAGATATCATGTTCATGATCATATTTCAGGAGATGTCCATCATATGTTAGGTGAAATTAAATAAGATGGTATCTTGTAATGTACCATGACATAAAAGCTTTATGTATTCTTCTGGAACTGGGTTGCTTTAAAATAAGTTCCGTTCCCTCAGCCATTGAAGATCTAAACTCACTGAACCTCTGAAAACTTGCTAGTGTATTTTTTTGTCCTTGCTCTATATGTATATTGTGTGATATGTATATTTGTACACATATTTTCTGCATGAGAGGATCTCTATATCGAGTGAAAAAAATATCCCGTTGTCAGACATTAAGTATCTATTTATCACAAGGAACTTGAAATGTGGCAAGGTTGATGATAGATAGCACTTCTATAGTTATCTCAACTTTTGGGGTAATGGTCTATCAGTTATGGTATGTTTGTTTAATGAGAATATATCTGCCTCAGAAATCTAGCATCTCAGTGCTGTGATGACTAATCGTACAGTTTGTGTCTGATGAATGTATACAAATAATCTCTGTCTTGTGATTTCTGCAGCATGAGACTCTGAAACAACAGAATTCAGCATACCAAGAAGAGCCAAAAGTGTCCAAGAAGTGGAGCAGTTCAGAAAATCCACAGAGTGGAATTCTATTTGAAGAAATGTAAGTAAGCCAATGTTTTCTTCCAAGGTTAGTTTAGCTTAAACTGAACTTAACTCCAGCCATCTTCACTGCCATGGTAAATTTGCCATGGGAGTTTATCTCAGTGATAAACACTAGGCTGTCATTGTAAGTTACTTTTCCATCTGAATAGAATTTGGTTGTTTACGCAGACATTTCGGGGGACCAGCATAGAAAACAGGTACATTACATTACATTACATTAGCGGCATTTAGCAGACGCTCTTATCCAGAGCGACCTACATCAAGTGCATAGGCCATAGGGTCAAGGTACAAAGGATACTGGAGCAACACTAGAAGCTAGGTAACAATCCTAGTGCCATCATAAGACTCTGGCAAAACATCAACTAAGGAACATAAACCTAAAATAAACTAATAAGATTTCATGTGCATAAACCAAGTACATCAAAATCAAGAAAATTAATAGGGCTAAAACTACGAGTTAGAGCTAGGACCGGAGGAGGAAAGGTACAGGTGGAAGAGATTAGTTTTTTTAATCTACTCTTGAAGATGGTCAGGGTTTCTGCTCTTCTGACTGCCATGGGAAGGTCGTTCCACCAGCGAGGAGCCAGGACAGACAGTAGTCGTGACCGTGAGGTGCCGATATGAAGAGGGGGAGGTACCATGCGACCAGAGGTGGCAGAAAAGAGAGGTCAGGTTGGTGCATGGGGTCTGATGAGCCTCTGCAGGTATCCAGGTGCTGACCCCTTGACTGCCTGGTATGAAAGCACCACAGTCTTAACTTTGATTCAAGCCATAACAGGCAGCCAGTGGAGGTAAGTGAGCAGGAGGGTGACATGGGAATTCCTGGGAAGGTTATAGACCAGGCGAGCAGCAGCATTCTGGATGAGTTGTAGAGGTTTGATGGCAGAAGCTGGTAAACCGGCCAGCAGAGAGTTGCAGTAGTCCAGACGGGACAGGACTGTCAGCTGGACCCGGAGCTGGGTAAATTTGGTGGTGAGGAAAGGGTGGATTCATAGAATGGTATAAAGGAAGAATCTGCACATTCAACACACTGCCCCAATGTTCTGGGAGAGGGATAGTCTGTTGTCCATCACCACTCCAAGATTCCTAGCAGAGGTTGATGATGACACTATGCTGTTCCCTAGGGAAATGGAAAAGTTGTTGAGGTCAGACGATGGGGCAGGAAAGAAGATTATCTCAGTTTTCACTGGGTTTCTTTGAGATGGTGATTGTCCATCCAGCACTGGATGTCCCTCAGGCAAGCAGAAATGCGATTGGAGACCTATGTGTCGGGGGGGGGTTGGGTGTCATCAGCATAACAGTTGTAAGACGAACCATGAACAGTGATTACAGGGCCCAGGGCTTGTGTGTAGAGGGAGAACTGAAGGGGACCCGGGACTGAGCCCTGGGGAGCTCCTGTGGTGAGGGTTCGGGGTGCTGATACTGTACCAGCCCAGGCCACTTGATAGGAGCGGCCGGTGAGGAAGGATTCAATCCAGTCTAGTGCCAAGCCACGGATCCCCATGGCTGCCAGAGAGGACAGAAGGATGGGGTGGTCCACTGTGTCAAAGGCAGCAGATAGATCTAGAAGGATGAGGACGGATGAAAGCGAGGCTGCTCGAGCTACATGAAGCGACTCACTGACCAAGAGGAGTGTGTTCTCGGTGGAGTGGCCCCGGTTGAAGGCAGATTGGTTGGGATCCAGCAAGTCATTCTCCAGGAGAAAAGTAAATAGAAATTATACAAAAATATAACAAAAAATTAACAAAATATACGAATTATTTAATGTACAAATTATAGAAAATATAAATATACAAATTATAGAAAACTACATACTCTTGCCCCTACGGGTCTTACACAAATCTCAATCACACTATTCAAAACATTATATCTGTAACATTTAAGACAGTATGAACTTCTCAACTACCCAGTAAATATATATAAAGTATGCTGGGATTATGAGCATCCTGGTCAGAGGCAAACTACTCAAGATGACATGACATATATGTTACAATGTTACAATTTCATTCAGGAGATACTGTGATCAAAAGTGATTGGCATTTTAGAGTTAGTATTACATAGAAGAAGTCACCTGGTGAGTGACGAAACGTTTCTGAAATGAATTTCTGATCCAGCTGAACAGATTCACCTCTTTTGTGATTTCCCTACCTGGATTATTGAGCACGTATCAAGACATGTCAAAAGAGATATTCTCAAAAGCTATAAAAGCAAGGAATATCAACGATTCAGTATATAAAAATGAATTTTGTAGGACTGGAGCTGCAGGAGTAGCTGGAGTTGAGGAACTTTTTTAAAAATCGAATCAACTTTATTGCAGAAAAAGTCTAGAAACCCATGGGTGGTGATTGTTGAGCAGCTAATAGATGGTTATCTTTTGATAACGTTATTCACAGTGTCAAGAGGAAATCTGGGATTATGTTTATTAGCATAGATTAGGTGAGAGAGAGATGCTGTTTTCGCAGCAGCTAAAGTGCACTTGTATTTCAATAAGCACGTATGCCAAGAATTGTTTGCAAAAAAAACGTTCCAGTCTCCTGCAGGCCTGCTTAATAGTACATGTCTCATCATTAAACCATTGCATAGGCCTCTTTAATCTTTTTTCGCTCTGGTAGTGAGAGGTGCAACTGAAACAAGGAGACTAGTGATGGGTGCATTTAAGTCACTCATGAGATTTTCCACAAAGTCAGTTGCTACAATAAAACGAACCGAGACTTTTGTTAGTTGCTACCCAAGTGTAGCTACAGTGGATGGACCGACGTGGCGAGTGGACATTGGCTCTTTACGGTCATAAACAATAAAGGCCCTGGTGCATCAAATGTAATAAGAAAATGATCTGACACAGCAGATGTAGTTGGTAGCCATTCAGATCAGAAACAGCTATCCCTTTAGATAGAACCAAATCAAGGGTATTACCACTGCAATGGATCTACTTTTGAACAAACGGAACAAACTCAAAAGTATCCACAAGTGCTAGAAATGCTTTACCTAGAGAATCATCAGCCTTATTCAAATGAATATTGAAATCACCTAGTATTAGAACATCATTAGAATGAGTAACAAGACCTGATATCAATTAACCAAATTCTTCAAGAAACAGTAAATATGGGCCTGGAGGTCAGTAAAGGATCACAATCACAATCACAATCGATCACAATCAAGGTCTCTCCTTGGGCAGTACTGCTATGTTATAGAGTGCTAACAACTGATCCCTACTGTAAACAATTGGGCTATGGATGTGCATGGGGTCCCCAGATATCGTCACAAACAGTATAAAAAACAGAAGAAAGTTCAAAGTAAATACAAGTGTCTCTTATATCCATAGTTCATGGAATCATTAAAAAACAATATTGCTTTAAAAAAACAAAAATACTAAAAGTTAGAGGAAAAAACAAGAGGAAAAGCTCAATAGTGAGATACATAAACTGAGATGTGAGACCTTGCCCAAGCATAAAATTGTATTATCCAGTGCAATTCCCTCCTTTGAGCATATCATGGTCATTTCTAAGCAAAAAGATAACTTCACACAAGGACCAATTCAAGTTCTATTTTTCGATATTGATATTTGGGCTTACTTTCTTTAAAGTTGCACTTGGTTAGTTATGATAGCCCCCATGTAGTGCAGGGCGAGTTCTAAATGCAACCGGTCATCCTTTGTTATATTTAGTATTTTCGTACTGTAATACCATTCTCACTGTCTATCGTCTTGGTCATGATTATACACGATAAACAAGGATACATACACATCAAAATAGTTTGAATGAGATCATCTGAATGTAGATTTTAAAAAAGCAGAACATTTCAACATTCATCTGAATGTTATCTGGAGCTTTGAGTCAAGAATGAGAGGTATTCAAATCCTAGGCAAGGGAAAATAATGTAAGTAAGGGTACTCAAACACAGATTTTGACAAAACAATACTAAAATGAGTAAATAGAAAAACGTCTTTCTAGTTCAATAATCAAGGTAGTCAAAAAGGTCAAAATAATTTAATCAGATCATTTGATTCATTCGATCCATCTGATCCATCCATGGATGGATGGGTGGATGGACGGATGGATGCACCGGTCCTGGTAAAAACCCTCCGAGTCTCTCTTAAAGCCACCCTCTGCACATCAGTCATCTCCTCGTCACCGCAGGCTGGTCCACGGTGGACGACTGGCCGGATGCTTCATTCAGAC
>OMLC01036521.1:0-13427 GCA_900302585.1 Regalecus glesne
AGGCTGTCATTTCTAATTTGAGCAAAAGGGAACATTTGGTTCGGGCATCCTCCCATGTCGCCCTCAGGCAAGAAGGATTTGGCATTTATTAAAAATAGAGAAAAGTATATTTGTTCCAGTTGTGACTTCATTACCTCAGGTTACTCCAGCGGACCACACACAGTTACTAGATCTCTTGGAGAAATGCCTCCTCGGTATGTTTGTATGACCCACTATTTGAATTTCAGGGCTTACAGAAAGGTGAACTTCATTATGTGCCTTGAGATGTGCAAGTCAGGACTTTATTAGAATTGGAAATAGACTCTATTTATACTGGCTGTTACTTGAAACTGCTAGGATGCAAAGAGTCGGCTTGCTCTTAAACGGCAGATTCTCTAAGGGCAACTTCTGTGTCTGGACACTGTTATGTCGGTGAAATGGCGGAGCAGTGAGTTGTTTGGTTGCCATCTACATATACTGGATGTACAGACGAAAGTAACATGATCCCCGTGGGACAATGGGTCATTTTGGTCAGTAAAAGCCTCAGAATCCACACAGAGATGTTTTCAATGTGTATGGGGAACATTGCACTTTTAACAAAATATATACATATAATTGTGCAAAGAGCTATCTTGCTGCAACACCTCCAACACCCACCTCGATACTTAAAACGCACATGCGCGCACGCACACACACACACACACACACACCATCCCCTTAAGATTCACTTTCGTCTGTGAAACATCTGGAATTCATTGGGAGGAGGAGGATGGGGGAAATGAACTTCGACAAGAGTCTGTAGACTGTAGGGTGCAGCCCCTCACCTTCCAATTTTCTCAGATGGTGAAGTAGTTCTGCAGACAAAAAGCTGCTGGTTTGTGTCACATTTGGTCCACACCCTCAAAACAAAGTTTTATTCTCGTTGATTCTAGATCAGCCACTTTAACCGTGGGGCACCTTGACGATTACATTATCCATAGTAAATCTAAAGAATAAAGCATTTATTCACATCTGGATAGAAATCTCTTGATGTTCAGTGAGCTGCCAACATATGGCGCTCGGGGAGCAGTTAGGGGTTCAGTGTCTTGCTCAAGGACACCTCGTCATGCTATTTGCAGGACCGGGGATCGATCCTGCACACCTCCTATTGCCCACTGAGCTATGCCGCCCCTACTCAGGAGATTTTTATCGTAACCCTGTACATGTATACACACTTGTACTCAGTCAAACAATGATATTTCATCCATCCGTCCATTGTCAACTGCTTATCCGAAATCGGGTCGTAGGGGAATTGGATTCCATCTCAGTCCTCAGTCGGCAAAAGGAGGGGACATACCGTACAGGTCGCCAGTAATAACAATACTATAGAACTTTATCATTCCAGCTGTGTCAAAGCTAAAGTGATTGAATTTATGGGTATAAGCATGCACACACATTCATCTGCAGGACAGGGGCACCTTAAGAACTAGGTTGGGAAACACTCAGAATCCATCCACTGATATCAGTGGATGGATGAATTAAGGTTGAATACTACAAGGTAGATTTAAAAAAATTGTTCAATAATCCAGGTAGTCAAAAAAATTAAAATAATCTAAATTAGATCAGCTGGACATTTATCAGATCATCCAATTGACATTATTTTGATTTTTACAAGGTTGATTGGCTGGGATGTCCGTTTATTTATCCACGCTGTGGGGAAACGCTTATGCAATGCTCGCTGGTACGTGTAGGAATTGTAGAACAGCCATATTGGCAGGAAAACATCCATTTATCTTTCACAATAAATTGGACCGAAGCGATCATAGTCTTTAGAGACTAGATAGATCACCAGCACTTTCTAGCTGTGCAGATTATCTGTAGTGAAATGTCCCCTTTAAAATCGGTATGGTGGTCATTTGAACATGTTGTATGCAAAATCCATTCTTGATGATAATGTTTTGAGAACCATATAAAAAGTGAGAAGAGGGGATGTTGGGAAACTTTTAAACACAGTCTGACCCATGAAGTTTCAGCATAGCTTCCATTGTGTCCTTAAATAAATCTGTTATTCTATCCCATGTTAGTTGTTATGATCATTTGAAGTAGCAAAGTCATTGGTTGTCATTGATATAAATGCACTGAAAACGTAAACTGCTCAGTTTGTTTGAAACGGCACCTTGGTCATGTTTATATTAAAATAATCTAATTACTCACCATAAGACAAGAGAGGGCATCTAGATATTTTCAAATAGTAATCAATAATGGGTTGAGATAAATCCTTATATAAAAGTAACCGCAAATGTGATCTGCTAGTTTGATAAATTAGATTAAAGTTTGATATATGAGAAATTTAAGATACATTTGATTAGGCAAATTAATTCAGTTTTAAGAGTAACATTTTAAAAAATCAAGATAAAAATTGTTATGTCATAGTGTTACAGAGTGGCCAGATCTGGTGGTTAAGTGTTAATGATGGAATGCTAGTCTTAACCTGGAGTGTGTAGAAAAAGCTGAAAAATGAGGGAGAAATGGAAAGGACCGATTTCCAAGACTAGAGAAATAGGTGGGCAGTAGACTAGCTCACTGAGGTAGCAGGCTAGCAATCAGCAGGTCTCTCAAACGAGGCCTTGGCCTCAATGAAAACCAGCCCAAGTTTGTAAGAAAAGCAAGAAGGTAAAAAGCCAAATATACTTCCCATCTCACTTCTAACAGTATATATAAGTTTATGAGAAAGATTCTGTCAAAACTACCAAGAAAAAGTAATCAGGAGCAAAATTACTCTAGAAGTATTGCAATGCATCCTGCTAAATACCAGAGTGCTGTTTATTTAGAAAGGGAAAAAACACCTTTATTGAGGTTTGACAAAAAACAAGCGTTAATGGCATCTCTGCAAAATTTGGCAATTTGCAAGCAGATTACATCACTCATTGCTGACGTACTTAAACCAGAACAACTTAAATGTTCTGTATTCCAGTGTTGTTGAGATTTTTTAACCACAGTAATACCACTCTGTTATTAGCAGGATATAAAGTGTGTTTTTTAAGGATGCGTGCACTAACTTAAATGCAATTACAAGGAGCCAAGTTAAGTCTGTTTGCAAGGTCTTTGCCAGAAGTTACGGTATGACTGCTCTCACGTGTTTTGTTACTGAGTATAGCAGACAAGTTTTTCTCACTTGTTTTGATTAAATCTTTTGCTGCGCTTCATGACCTATAAATAAAAGGATTGTGTACCTTGAAATCCTTGTTAAAAGAAATAAGCGTGTTGCAGTGCCTGCAGCAAATAGTTGCGCAGTAATACATGGGTAGAGACTGCATGGTGGCCCCTTTATGGACAAAATTACATCTGCTTTATGTTGGTCTTAGACATTAATTATATCCCTCTGGAGCTGTCTGCGTGGTGAGCTTCAGCCAAAAATACTACAATTTAATATTGCCCGTACAATACAGTCTGTCTGACATATTCTTTCTGTCCCTCCACCATTTGTGTTGCATTGATATGTTGTTCTTATCTGTCGGGAAAATTTCGGGGAAAAGGGAGATCTCTAATCCTAACTGATCCTTCTTAGATGTTATGGAATGCCTAAATCGTCCCACCACGGAATGCAGATAGATTAAAGACACAATCCTTAATTTAAATGTAAACCAAGGGCTTGCCTTGCTACCAAGTTAAAACCACAGCAATGGAAGCTACTGTCACTCTGGGATTGATGGGCAGGTCTCTTAGCACAAGGGAGAACAGCGAACAAGAGCTAAATGTGAGTTTTTGGTGCTTTAAAAAGGTTTTATGGGTTGGAAAGACTGACAGTAAAGAGTTAAATAGACCCATATTTTTTGAATTAGAATCAGTTGAGAAAGGCAAAAAATACTTATTTTCCATCTATAACTCAATCTCTTATATTAGGTATATGAATGTGCATCAGTTTTCTCTAATCGGATAAATCACAAACTGGGTCTTTAAGGATGAGAAGTCTGAGAAAACAAACAAATTGAGTTGTGAGAAAAAAACAAAATCTAAATGAAGAATTTTGGTTTCTGGTCTGGGTTTTTGGGATGGACTGATTTTCGCAGAGGGAAAAGTTTGTGATGTCATACTGTACTCCATATTTCCTGTAAGTCCCTCCCTGACCTTTTGGAAAGCCAGCCTTAACTTAAACTTCTCTGTGGAAACTTTATTAAAAAGAAGTGGGAAAGGGGGAAAAAAGCTTTGGAGATAAAACTAGAAAATATTCTGATGTGAACCAGTCGCTTCTTAACAGTACAGAATGGTAAATAGAGAATAGAAGAAACAACTTTACTGATAGAATGTGAAGTGCAAGAGACTCTTCCTTTGTTTTTGAAAAGTTTAATACGTTGGCTTTGGTTTTAAGTGTTTCCAGCTGTTCTTTCTTTTTACATAAGGCCTCTCTCAGCGGGGCCGCCGCAGTAACAAGGGTGCTGCGCCATCTCGGGGTCCTGAAACTTTATCATACAACAAAAATCGGGGATTGGGCGGCGATCAGCATGCCAACACAGGCCACTAAGCTCCTGCTTTAATAACCGCAAATATGAAGCAATTCATGTGGCGTTCTCCCCCATTTCTGACAGAAAACGTACACCGCCCTGCCCTGCCGCGGGAGCCAAAGCTCTGATTCTATCTGCCCGGGGGCAAGGCGTCCTGCCAAAGCACTGGACGGATTTTTTTCTAGGTTTGTTCCTGGTCACCGCTGAGCCGGCTGGGTCAACTTGCCGTCATTGATATTGTGAAAAGGCTCTTTCATAGGGAGGGGGGTGGGCTTTGGAGAGTCATTTTCACTTTTTGTCAGTTTGAGCCTGTGTTGATGAGATAAAGGAAGCGAGGGTTTTGTGGAATGACAGAATGATACAACAGAGTGTGTAGATTACAAGTAAGGCAGAAAAAAAAAACCTGAAAAATAAAAGGATACATTTCCGCTTTCACACATGATGCGTAGGCCTTTTGGATGGTCATCAATGACTGTGATGGTGATGAACCAGTCTTCCAAATGCTCTCATCATCATCTCTATACAATCCTTCTTTCTTTCCCTTGTGTCCTCTCACTGGGCCTCATTTGTCAATCATTCAAATGTGTAAATTTGTTCTTGCACTCCCGTGGAGATATTTTTGCCCTTAAGATTTTTTGACAGAAACAAAGCCTGATGTTTATTTGTATTTCCTTCCCCCTAGTATCTATTTTCTATCTCTTGCAAAGAACAACCACCCAGGTCTAGAAAGACGTCAGTGGTAGCCAACTGGTGTCTACATTCAGGAGTTACTCAGGCTTTGTACTGACCTCTGAGACTAACTTCAGGATGATAAAAAATCACATAGGTGTGTAAGAACAGATTTGTACATACAAATGATTGGTGAATGAGGTCCACTAACCTTTTGGTAGGAAGTGAATCAAGAAGACAAAGATTCCTAGTAACACGTTTTTGGGATCAGACCTCTTAGCCTCCTTTTTAAAAGTGTCGGAGTGCACAAAGCACTGGAGCCAGACTGACATTTTCAGTTGCATTTGGAGTCGACCAACCCGAATGAATCTTTTATCACAGTCCTTTAATTTTTAACAGGTCTTTTATATGCTTACACATGATACACTGACTTAGCTTTTTATTTGAATCTCAGGAACCTGGCCTCTAATTCACTCGCCCACAAACTGACATTTAGTCTCATGTTTAGCAGCACCATCTGTGTAGATATGGGGGCGTGCATCTAAACATATATTCTGTCAAGATTATAATCATTAATGAGAAAATTTGAAATATATCTGTTGACATAGTCCATTTGGTTTAGATCAAAGTAGGATTTCAAGGAAACGCCATCAACAGAGACACAATTAAAACAATCTATCTCCTTGAACTTGCTCAAGCAAATCGATCTTTAGATACATTTTTTTCAAGTTCTTCTGATGAGTGCACTTGTTTTTCTGGTTTGTCGGTTAGCTAAAGACACGATTCAGACAAGCTAACTTTAGTGCTGTTGAACCGCAGCAGAGGCATCTGTTTCACAATATCAGTGTTTAGCGTCCAGTCAGGATATGATGCAAATAACATGCAACAATAGATACTCAGCTGAAAAACATGCAATAGTACTACACCTGCTTTATATTCCAAGTTTAAGACTCTGATCCTGTATCATTCTGTTCACACAACAGTTGTGCTTTGTGTCTATGGCAATCATATGTCCTTGTTCCACATTATGCTTTTCTCTGTCCTGATGCAGCAGCCATGGGGAACGTGAGCTTGTATAGTATTCAGGCGCTGCTCCGTTCAGTAGCTCCGAGGGAGGAACTGTTGGGATTATTGTCTAAGCCCTCAAACAAAGCTGATAGCTGTGTAAACAAACTTGTCTTTTTCGCACTTGTTCCGTCTATTTACACTGGTTTTTGTCCATGAGTCTGAAAACAAACAGCGCAGACGCAGCAGTTGCCTGTGAAGGATTTACGATTTATCTATCTCGAAACTTTTTGGCCTTGCTCAAAACTAGTAAACAAGGGGCAATTTTTGTCTGGTTGTGGGCCAAGGCAAATGGTTATATTATGATAACAGGCCTATTTCCTGTAGTTAAGATTTTTGTTTAACATTAGGGCCTATTCTCAGCCTGTAACTGGCAAGGAACAGTGGCCCAGTTTCGACACTCTTAACCTCTGTCTCAGCAAGCCAACCAGATGTGGGTCCCCTAAAGCAAATTATTAGCTGCTCCTAGTACACACAGGTTCTCTGCTAAGTGTTTCCAGCTCCGATTTGGCGGCAGCTGCAAGAGACATTCCTGTTGAGCAACATCACATTTTCCCTTCAGCATAGCCCCAGAAACTAATTATTTATCTTGCAGAGATCCACTTCTAAACACAACCTATACACGAGGACCCCTCATTGCTCATTGTTGTTGAAATCAGTGAGCAATGAGGGCTCTGTATCTCATCTCCAATTTTGGTTGCCAGACAAGGACCACATCTCGAGTCGGTCTGCAAAGGAAAGTGAATGGCTTGTCATGTGAAGAAATCACATGTAGTGCTTTTTCAAAGCCCAATAACACATTTGATTTGAGAGCATTCATCCAAAGGATCTCATTTTTCTTAATCTTCTCAACAAAAATAGCCAGTTCTTGCTTTGTTTTCCCATTTTGAATATGCATATGCTGACAAGAAGCATGTTGTTCTTGTTTTGACAGTGAAATCATAGTAAAAAAGAAGTCATGTTACTTCATTATTTTTCTCCTTTATGAACAATTTCCCTGATCAGATGTATTTTTGTACGCAAGATACAATCACAGTTGTCCTACAAAATATGCCTCAACTCTTATGTTCCAAAACCAAAAGTACTACATGATTTTAATAATTATCACCCAGCCCAGTAGTTTTAGTGGTTGAGTGTTTGGATGGGTGTTGTTTTATTTTTTGCTAGCTCTTTGAGTCACATGAAGAATAGTTTATTTTAAGCCCTCTCAAAATAAACTAGACAGGAATTGCAGGTGAGAAGTCTAGGAATGATCTCAAAAAACATACTTAGAATTGTATGTCTTTATCTAGCTCATTATAAACAGAATAGTTGTATTGACAGCTTGTCAAAAGACCTTGTGGAGGATCAGCTCGTTGAACTTTGAGGTTTACCTCGATTATTAGGTGCTACAGAATACAGTTGTCTCTTTAAAGTTAGATTTACTAAATCTTAGCTTTGGTATCCATTTGAATGTCAGTATTTATGAAGCTTGACTCCATCATAGATCAGCATGGTGAAGAAATACAGGCCTGAAACATGCCTCTAATGCTGCATGTGGAGTCCCATATGCGCTGCACATTAGTGCTCACTAGGAGAAATGTATTAGTTAGTTAAGCATCAGGCCAAGGCAGTGCTTATTCCATAACCGACAGCTCATTTTTTAGCGAACCCAGATCCAAGAAGCAAACCCTTGTCTAAATCCATCCAAGCCCACACCTTTTAAAATGGGGGAACTGGCAGGGAGGGCATTCGACAAATGCACGGCTATGGAAATATTTACAGTAGGAGAACATTCACACATGGTGGTGGTGTCTCTCTGGTTGAGGGTTGGTGTCAGTTTGAAGGTGGTGGGTCTTTGGAGCGAATATAAACAGTCAGTTGGAGCTGCAGCCCGCCCAGCACTAACACCAAGCACTCCAGCAACTACACGGACATAATTCAGTTTTGTGAGTAAGCAGTTGTATAAATAACCTTAACAATTGGCGATGTAAAGGCAGTAGTGGCTCCTGGTTAGGACCGACAACTGCTTTAGATCACTGCCTGCCTACTCAAAAGTCCAACTGTGAAATATTACCAGTTGGACTGGTGTTGTCTCGGTAGTGTTATTTGACAAATGTTGTAGAACTTTGGATTTGTTTGCATCCAAAAGGGATTAATTACAAAAGCAAATGAAGTGTTTCAGATTTATTTAAAGGCCAAACTTTATGGGATTCTATATTTGTATTGCAACATAACTTTTTTTTCTGCAAACATGTAGCTGAACATGTCATAAGAAAACTCTAAGATCTCCAACTCATAGATGAGATTTTTGACATAACCACTTGAAATACAATTACTTTTACATTAACCCCCCTCTCTGATTATGATGAAGGGAGGAAGATTGATATTTTAACCAAATAAACAAATGTATACAAATAGAATAGAATTGTTTTATTGCCACAGGGCTAAGGCCAGTGGAATTTGTTCTCTGCATTAAACTGATCCTATTATATTGGATCAGTGAGTGCAGCTGCCATGCAGCACTCGGGTAGTACTTAGAACCCAGCGTCTTCCTCAAGCACACCTCAACGTGCTTTCTATAGAGGCGGGGATCAAACCACCTATCTCCTGAGCTATGCCATCCATACTTGGCTGTTCTCAACTAATTGGCTGCTTTTACTAATAATTACGTGGAACATCAAGTGACAATTTTGAAGAAGGATGCAAGGGGACTCCATCCATCACCCCTATTAAATAAATCCACAAAAAGTGACCCTTTGTAAAACTCCCATCCCCTCCTTCTAGCCCCCCTGGGCTTGATGAGACCATACTATGATATACGTTTGTAGAGGAAGGTCCATACTTGGGGAGAAACATGTTACAAAGCACTACGGTTTGACTTGCAGCATGTGATTTTTCAAAAAAGGGCGTAGGGTTTTATGTTTTGTGGACACTGTAGTGAATGAATATTGGAATAAAATGGTCTTAAAATAACTGCAGTAAAACATATAAGTGTAGAATTGCCAAAAGAAAATGATGCCGTCATCCCATAATAGAAATCAAAAGGAAGACTAATCACTAAGTCAAGAAAACAGACATTCTTCTGAGTTCTCAAAAGTTTTTTTTTAAAATACACACTCTCTTTCATGGTTAAGAATAGGGAGGCTTGTGGCCACAGTTTAAAACCTGATTGAGTATTTTTGAAGCTCACCACCATCATCCATGTTTTTTTTCTTTCACAAATCGACCACTGGATACCCTTTGTAGAGCTCTTTGAAACTCTCATTTTTTTGACGCCCCGAGACAAGATAGGGGTGCGGGCACTATCAGTCGGTCAGGAAGACGTCTCCAAGTAAAGAACACAAACAAACTGGGCTTTCTGTCTCTAATTGCACTCTTAGCAATGACTTCCTGTGGGGACTCCGTGAGGGATGTTTGGTCTTGACTCTCTGAATGACCCCAAACCAGAAACCTCAGCCTTGGTTCTTCTGGGCCATGAAATATGCTCTAGATGTGAAACACTCCCCAGTGGATCATTAATAGAGAGCTGTGTCCATGCTCCTGCTGCATGCATTCAGCTCTTATGCTTCCATATATGAGAAGGAAAAGGTGTTTTTGTGTGTCTGTGTGTGTATGTGTATGTGCTCACTTTTTTTCTGACCAAGCTCATTTTTATAACATACACTTGTTGCATGGAAGATAGATTTCTACCCAACAAGTATTATTTAGATTTGACATTTTTTAGAGGCTGATCTTGTCTCCGAGGTAGTCAGCAGCCTTGTAAAGCTGAGTCCTACACTGGTCCCATGTCCAAAATTAAGCTGGTGAATAAAATGTGATTGTAACCGATACTCGTGGTGGCAAAAATGATGAAAATCAGACCCATGTTGTACGAAACAGAATCATCCTTGAGAGAACTGTGTTTTAGAGAGCTCAGTTTTACATGTCATGATTAGTCCCCACGTTGTGGGAGTGAACACAGACTTAGATGGAGTTTAGGGGATTAAGGCCAGATGCCCTTTCCAGACACCCCACAGTGGGTTTGAACCTGCAGCCTCTGGGTCATCAGTTCCTGAAGTGCGCGCTCTACCGCTGAGCTACTGGGGACCTAAAACATAATATATCCTTGAAATATTACGATATTCTGTGCTTGAAATATTGTGATATTCTGACTTTGTCAACTGTTTAAACGTATAGAAGGCCTCTAATTATAGATTGTACTGAAGATTTGTTATCTTTTGTTAGATATTTATATGTTTGATTTGGAAAACCAGAACTAGTTGGTTAACTCTAACAGATATAGGGATGGAAGGGGAACATCTGTACTAAGTCTGCTTATTGTATTAAAAAGAGACTGATTGACTGATGACCCATCTTCCCTGTATTTTGCCCAGTGAGCACTGGGATAGGCCCCAATATGTCCCTGCAGGGTCATATTGGGGTTTCTAGCAGGTCATCGGACTGCTATATTCTGTCTAGACAACAATCATTTTCTGCCAAAGAGAAAGCCCAGGTTAACTTGTTTTCCTTAAATAATCATGAGTCCAAGAACCATAAGGATTGTCTGTGACAAGAACAAATAGAAGACCCACATAAGCAACATTTTGGTGGGCTATATATCCAGGGGTGGTATAGCACACCAGGAAACTAAACGTATACAAGGAATCTCTGTCATCCTCTCTTAAGATTAATGATTACAGTATACCAATACAAACGTTGCGATTTATGGCTTGTCAAAAGTCGTCAACACAGGATGTGTCGATGAGGTTTGTTAAAAAAAAAGAAAAGAAAGAAAGATTGTTTGAGTTAACTACATGGTTTACTGGACTGTAACAGGAGTAAAAGGACCAATCAGGTGTGATCATTGACAGCTTTGGATTTGTTGCTCTCTCAAAGCTGTCATGTAGATTATGGCTTTTGCTTCCTTATTACTGACACCTATGGTTATGGCAATGATGTCATGTCATGTTTGTTTTCATTGAAATCCTAGATCTCATGACTCACACTTGTTGTGTCAACCCCTCCGACTCAAAAAGAAACACACATCCTAACTGAGAGGACAGAGCTAAAGGTTTTACTGAAGTGATTGGAGCAGTCTTGCATCATCTTGGGGAGTAATTAGGGGCTCATTGTCTTGCTCAAGGATAACTTGACATGCTTTCTGCAGGGTCAGGCGATTGAACCACCAATCTCTGATTACTAGATGATCAGCCTATGAAATGGCTCTCAAAGAATAGTTAACATCACAGTTTTTGTTGGAAAAATGACCAATGCTTTGCAACAGCAACTGTTGCCCTGACTTCATACCCTGTATTTGACAGCCACCAAATCTTCTTCAGCTGACGATGCTGCGATTATATTCTATGATACTTGAAATCTGCAACTCACACCCATCTTCAAGAGTTGCACCATTTATGTTTGCATAGGTTTTATGTTCACCTTTGCAGCAGCTCACCCTGTATAACTAATGCACTGCTTTCTGTTCTTTTAGATGCACATCATAGCACAAAACACATCCTAAATCCTTTCTGGGTATGTTTATAATGGTTTCTAAAAGGCTCTAAAGAAACACTTGTACATCTTGATTGTTGTGTTATCAATAATGAAACAGTAGATGTGTTGAAAGACTTATGCACATAAAATGTCTGAGTTTAGTTTAACAAAGGGGAAATATGAACCACCACAGGTAGACTGGGCCACGTGTCCAAAGCAGCTCTAAAGTCCACTGAACTTGTTTTCCTTTCATGTCCACGTTGAAGGACTTACAATACAAACTTCCTGTGAATTATTGTCTGTCTGAATGTTTCTTATGATCAGCCGAAATGGAGTCCACTTTTAGTACTTCTACAGAAATGGTCTGGCTTCTAATTCCCTTACCTTGAAAAATGACTATAGTCATCAACTCACTTTAACTATAAACACAAAAGAGAGAGAGAGAGTTAGAGGTCCATTTTATGTGTCACCATTAGTCCTCATGATGTGGGGGTGGACACAGATTTAGATGGAGTTTAGGGGATTAAGGCCAAATGCCCCTCCTAACACCTCGCAGTGGGTTCAAACCGGCAGCCTCTGGCTCGTCGGTAACGAATACTCTGAGAGCCATAAAACTGGAGTCAAATTCCATGTGTATTCAAACCTACATGGCCAATAAACTTAATTCTAAAACAGTTCAGTATGCTTTCCAGGAACATGCAAAACATTCCCTCCTGAATAAAACCCCAAACCAAATACTCAACCATTACTACTGCATTGATGCTTTGGCATCGTGACATGAATTAATAGTTAGCAGAGCTGTGACACAGGTGATCATGTGGCTTTCTGTGTGAGAGCAAGAAAAAAATCTTGCAACCATTTCCGTCTACACTGAAGTAGGACTTTTGCAGCCACACTGCATCTATATTGCTTCAACGTGGCAATTATCTTGTTTGTTGGTGTAATATTTCTTTGGCAAACTACTGGTTGACTTAATCTTTTTAATTGGGGCTGCGGTATTAAAGCTGTAGAGCACACATCTCCAAGTCGGGTGTTGTGGGTTCAATCCTCCTGTGGGGTGTCAGAAACGCCACCCGGACTTGATCCAAAATGCTGGGTACATTTGAGGTATACAATGTGAAGTGCTTTGAGTGGTCGCTAGACTAGAAAAGAGCTATATAAAAAGGAGTCTGTTTACTGCATGGTGTCTTTTATTTTTGGTTTGGTTTGGTATTTCTTTCAGTTTCAGGGTGTATATGTTACTGTAGGGGGTTGTGGTAGCGCAGTGGTAGAGTGTGTGCCTCAGGAACTGACGAGCCAAGCCAGAGCCTGTGGGTTTGAAATTACCATGGGATATCAGGAAGGGCACCTGTCCTTAATCCCTCAAGACCGTGTCCACCCCCACAACATGGGGAGTAACAGTGATACATAGAAATGGACCTCTCACAATGGTCCAGGATGATGTGAAAATGCATATATTTGATGACAGGCAAGTCCATGAATACTGAGATAGCATCGAATGCTTTACCTTTGCTCCCATCCATAGGGTTAGTGGTTATGTCAGGAAGGTCATCCGATGTAAAATTTTGCTAATCAGTATGTGTATTGATAAGACCATACTAGATTGGTCCAGTCTTCATACAGGATCTGTCAATAAGGCTGTATTGGTAATGACCACCATTGCTGCTGTGCCCTTACAGGGTATCAGTTGCAACTGTAAAATCTGCTTTGGGGACTCCTGAGAAACGGGGAACAAGCCAAAAAGGTTTATACATTACTATGTTCTCATCAACTTCTTTC
>OMLC01036524.1:0-15747 GCA_900302585.1 Regalecus glesne
TTATTAGTAATCATTTTGGATTGATGCTAATTGAATGTGTTTAGGTTAACCATAGAACTGGAATACACTGTTTGGTTTGTGTTTATTTAGTGACGCTGTACCTTTAAGAGATGCTGCTGAGCTCTCCCGACAGTTAAGAGTTTTCAGTGACAGAGTCAGTACAGAGTTGAGCAGCAGTGGGGCGACACGGTTTCTTACCCGTAGCCTGTCGTAAACGGTTTTGAATGTTCTTGTGGATTAGTGACAGTTTGTAAATGAATTTATTTTTTGTTTTTCATAACTTGGATTCCATTGGATTTTTTAAGAACAACAGAGTTTGGGACTCGGACCGGAGTAAAACCATAGCCTACTGCTAACTAGAATCTGCCTGTACACTTATGAACTTTTGATATTTAATTAGTGTTCATGATCATTTTTTATTTGTACGTCGTGTAAGTTTATTGTTTATATTTATTCATTTATTTGTTTTTAGAATTTTTTTAGCATGTTCAAGATGAATCAAACTTATCAAAATAGTATTTAGTTTTATTGTTTCTTTGAAGGCAATTGATGCTAATTGATATGTGTATATTTTTCCTCTAGGTCTGCAATAAATCCATAAGGGGCAATACCTTGTACAAGATACACCTGACCACAGCGGGCCACATTAAGGTACACAATGGGTCATAGTCATCCAATGTCACTTGCTAATACCTTCTTTCGGTTTGAATATTGGACAGAGGAATTCTTATTTAAGATATATACTTGGGCTTTGTGGAAATGTTTCACAACTGTGAAACCGATAAGTAAAAGTGGTTTATGCTCAGTTGAGACACTCCTTTCAGCAGTTTCAAGGTAACACTTCACCAAAGACTGGGAAGCGCAGAAATCTTGGATCTTACGTCTTCATATTCAACCGCTTTATTCTGAATGATCCGCATGTCCAGTGATCTTTTGTGTGGTCTTCCACACTTTGACATCTTGCGAGTCTTTCGTATAATCTTCTCGAATCTGATTGATGGCAATCTTTGGAGTGTCAAAATCTTTATAATCACTTGACCTGTGCTAAACTAATGCATTTTGCTTGATATCGGTGTTGTGTACAGCTGGAACCATCATCGGTCTCGAACAGAAATAAAAAACACTGTGTATATTCACCTTGATCCTGTGCTCACCAGCATAGTGTGCACTTCTATCCCTAGCAGGGGTTGCTGTCATTAAAATCTCCCTTTCTACCTTATTTCTACCTTTTAAACAAGAAAGTCTCACCTTGCTCCTGTCTTCATTTCATGGCACAGTTCTGTGTTCTTTCCTTTCTTATATCCCTTCCTGGTCTCTAGAACTGGGGAAGGACTGTTGGTGTGTGGGTCTTTTTGGGGGTCTTAATGATTGTGTCGAGGTACTTTTGGGTAAGCATATCCTATTAATATTGCTTACTAGTATTTACAAATGGAGTGAACATCACAATGCATCTGGGCTTGTGTTTTTGGTCTGACTTGATCTTCCTTTTCTTTCACATTCCAGCTTCATATGCGGCCATTTGGGGGTATAAATGTCATGTTTAAGAGGTTTCATGTGCATACTTCAGAAAAATCTGACCTTGTTCATAACCTCTATTAATTTCCAAAGCTCAAGTCCCTTTCATAGAGAGACACAAGCCATGCTTGACACCAATTACTGAACACTGTCTGACCATTCATACCAAACTATGGTCACTGGGAAATGCAGGGTTGTCACCCATTGCACATGACCAGGTCTGGAACTTCACTTCCATAACATGTCACTGTTAAACGGGGCAGTCACTTTTTGGTGTGGCTGTCCTAAGTGCTCTTGTTAACAGTGAAGTTTCAACATGATGGGAAATCTAATGTTTGATCAGGGAATATTTTCACTTGATAGGATTTCTTTCTTCAATCACCTTGTTAAAATGAATGCAACTGTCTTGCTCATCAGAACCTTTGTATCAATCTTCATTGGTATGTTTGCCCCTGAGGAGTATTGGACCCAAGTAAAAACAAGGCTTTAGCCAGGGTTGTGGATTCGGGTCAGATAACCAGTGTTGACTGGTGTGGACCCATTCACACCAACAAGCAAACATGGATTTTTCCCAGGTCATTGCTTGTGTATGAAAGGGGTATGAGTATGAAGCTTAACCCAGTGGCTTGGACAGAATCTTTGAGCTTGGTGGTTTCCTCAACACAAAACAGTAGAACATGCTGATGGATTTATTTTCTTTGGTCATTTTGTTCTCCTTTGTTGCCTTTTGGCACCCATTCTGAAAAGGCTTCGAAATGAGATTCAAAATGAGATGTGGACGCAGTATATGACTACAGGTGATCTACTTATAGCCGTGGCTTTAGAAATACTGTGATCCATATCTCCTTTGTTAGTGACACATCACTTTAGTTATTCTTATTTACTTTTTTGGCTTGCTGAAATGCGTTTGGCATTGTGCAAAGCCTCTCCTGACTTTTCTACTAAACTTTTGCAGATGTAGGCTTACGTGTTCTATTGAGCAACTGTGATGCTGTGATGTGAAAACTTCTGTCCAGAACCACTTTTGTATAACCTGGGCACCCAATCAAGCAGTACGAGCACATTACAACAATACATCAATATCTCTGAGATCACCTGTGTTATCACAGCTGAACTCGCTTCTCTGGTCAACTTGAGTTTACCACCAAGACACAGCAGCATGAAGAGTTTCTTTTCTTAATGTGTTAGTTATTTTCAATCTCCTTGTTGTTTAGTGACTTACCACACAGAGGCACGTTTCTCAGTGTATAGGAATCCTTTGCTTCCTGAACTAAGCCCTTGGAATTGTTGGGTATGGTTTTACACATGGATGACCAGAAATCTAGGGTATTTTTACCAGTGTTTGGTGTATAACTAAAAGGTCTGTTGTACGTGTCATGATTAGTTCCCATGTTGTGGGGATGGACACGGATCTAGATGAAGCATCAGGGATTAAGGCCAGATGCCCTGTTGTGGGATTGAACCCACAATGTCTGGCTTGTCATTTCCCCGATATGCACGCTATACTGGTGAGCTACTGCGGTCCCTTTTCAGAGAATAACTGTCAACAGAGAAATGACAGGAAGTAACTCGAACGGAGTCAGTTGTCTTGACCATCAAATCTTGGTTGCAGTGCTCAACCAAGGCAATTCCAAAGTCACTTTGTCAATAGCTTTGGAGTTTTCTTTTCTTGAGACATTGTCTGACTTTTCAGTTTCTCGCTACTATGGTTTTCATTTGGAGATTGAGGATCTTATGTTGTCGACAAAGATTCTGTTTAGATCATTGGAGGCTCAACCATTTGATCACTTCTTCAGTTCTCTGAAAGTAAGTTGCTTAAAACTCCGTTACGTGTATATATTACAATTTCATTGCAGTTTGAATTTGGTTATCAGCAGTTATTCCAAGTTTCTCCCATTGTAGGCACAAAATTGCTTTCCAGCATAGTGACTGCATAAGCTACTATGCAGCTCATAATGTAATGTTAAAGTACATTTACAAAACGTTTTCAATTAAAGGACTCACCACTAATACTTAATTCTCAAACCCTCCGTATGCAAAAAGAAGTTTAAAGTACCCTGCCATTAAACAACAATGCCTTACTCGGGTTAGGAATTCTGTTGTATTAAGGAAGAGTTATTCCCTGGGCCTCCACTACACCTCAACTGAGCTGTAGTTTAGGTTAAATGGCATATGTAAATGGATTGTGTGTTTACATTGATTTTAACTCCTTTTCTATTTGTAGCAATGGTGAACTTGGCCTCTAACCAGTGGGCTGTTTATCCAGCACTGATTGACTTTTATTGCTCTTCTTTTGTTCCTGGCAGAAAGAGGATGCCTTGGTTGCTCTGGGTAAGTATTTCTCACCTTCAGTTTGGTCACCATGGGTTCATCCGGCCCTAAGGTTGTCTGTTGTCAGACAGCTTAATACTGTAAGTCTACACATGAACTTTACTACAATCTGTTTTCTTATGGACAGTTTTGTTTTTGTTGGCGCATCACTGGCCTGAAGGTGGTTTTCCTTCAAGAAGAAGAAGAAGTTTTTTTCATTTGAGATTGTACATTCACGAAATGAAAAATTTCCTCTGGATTTAACCCATCATAACGTATAGGAGCAGTGAGCAGCTGCAGTGCCTGGGGAATTAACTCCAGTTCTTTTTCTTATTGCCTTGGTCAGGGACACAAGCAGGAGTATTAAACCCAACATGCATGCTTTTTGATGGTGGGAGGAAACGGAAGTACCCAGAAGAAACCCATGCAGACACAAGGAGAACTTGTAAACTACACATAGAAAGGAGCTGGGACACCATGCCACCCCTAAGAATCAGTCCTGATGGATTCATTGAGCCTGAACATCAAGGACAAAGTCCAGTTTGATTCATTTTGGACATTAGAGAGGTCCATTTTTTTACATGCAAAAATTAGGCCCCACAATGTGGCAGAGAAACACTATTTTGAAACACCAGTTGAATTTTTGAGAAGTATATTCTGGATCTGGGCTTGACAATTATTCCACAAAGGTTGTTTAACTGAAGGAATATTGGTGCAAAGGTTTGTACTAATAAGGGAAAGATTCCCATTTGTATCCCCAGTTGCTGCAGCTGTCCACTGCTCCTATACAATAGGATGGGTTAAATGGAGAAGAAGATTTTCATTGTGGGATAACAATGACCAAATAAAGCGGCTTATCTTTCCTTTCCTTATGAAGGAATAAACCACCGCTTACTCAAACATTAATAGAAACAAACTTGCAAAATCAGTTGGTGCCTTTAGTCTTGGGAAATCCCCTTTTCTAGAAAGACGTGCGGAGAGGATGCAGCTTAACCAGTGATCGACTTCGCCAAAACCTAACTCTTCTGTTTTTGAAAGGGACCAAACCCGTGATGGACTTGAATTCCATGATTTTTTTTAGTGCTTTGTGGATCACCTAGCATTCCCATAGCACACAGTCACCTGCAGATGGTTTCTCTAAAAGAGGGCATTTGCTCAACATCATCAAAGAACCAAATCCATGCCCAGGAAGATAACCGCCCTTCCTCTGCAAGGGGTCATTTACAGGAACAGAATTTGAAGGCTTTGGCATCCAACACTAAACCTAGTGAGATATGTGGTTTGAAATCCTCAAATGTGTGAGTATGTAAACAGAATAATTCAATACTTTCAGCTTTTAGTGCAGTGCAATAGTCACTGTCTATGCAAGATTACCCCCTATCAGAAAAAAGTGGTTTAAAGTTCCACCTTCCCTTTCTATACTTGAGATGTAAAATATTTGTCCTTCTTCATGCACTGCACATTGTGCCTTGGCTCACTGATCAACTAAAGTGGAGTGAAACGGCAGTCATCAAGTATAACAAAGAGCAGTTTACACCTGTCACGATTAGTTCCCCCATTGTGGGGGTGGACATGGACCTGGATGGAGCATGTGGGATCAAAGCCGGATGTCCTTCCTGATGTCCCATGGTGGGTTTGAACCCATGTGTTTATTCTGGAACTGTGATGTACTGGAAGTCTCGGTGCACTAAGGATGAGGACAAGACTTGGCTTTCAAAGAACTTCCTTTTATTTGAGAGTGCAGAGGTTTCAGTCACCTCTCATGGAAAGACAGGTTTGAGGAGCTAAAGTGAACTAGCTCATTGGAGGCTGAGAAAGTTGTGCTTATTTCAGGCCAGCTTTGGATTTTCAACCAGTATGCTTACCTTTTGGATTACTTGTTCAGTACCCTTCCTTCTCAACTGAACCTTACACTCTGTCCTGCAGACAGACTGTAGGATGTGGTTACTTAGCAGCTGGGACTCTAATCTGTTTACACCATTGAATCAGAAGATACTTGTACTTCTGAAAGTGCAAAGCAAAGAGTAAAATATTACGTCTTTGTGGACGCACTTTTGTATGGAGTGTAATTTATGGATGCCTCATGAAACAACAGAAGAGTTCATGAATATTTGGAGGAGGTCTACATTTAAACCGAAATGAAGAACATGCAGGAAGACGGATGATTGAAAGGTCACAACAATTTTACAGCTACCAGAAGAGTGTGAGAAAAGCCAACTATAATTTTAACCCATCAGCATTCTCATACAGTGTAAAGGATTTAGAGAATGGAGCCTATATGCAATTTCCATTGCGAACATGAGGCTCGTGAACATTTTGGACTTTATTTGGGGCAGCATAGCTCAGGAAGTAAGGTGGTTCAAGATTGGTGGTTCAAACCCTGGTACCTCGGAAAATGTGTCCTTGACCAAGAAACTGAACTCTTAATTGCTTGGGACAACAGATGAAAATTAGCCTGATGGTCAAAGCTTGAATATTTACTCTCTAAATGTTCATTACCATGCACTATCCCTTATATAAGGAGATAATAATTATTATTATTATTATCATTATTATTGTTATTATCTAGGATTACATTTTGAAAAAAACACTGGCTGAAATTCTTAAGCTTACAAAGTGTAGGTAATCTTAAAACTAATGTCAAGTTTTAGAAATGACACTGACAATTACACATTGGTTGAGTAAAATATTTGCATTTTGTGTTGGCATGCATACTGAGTGGATAATAATGATTATAAAAGATCAATATATTCTGAATCTGTAATGATACTTCTTACTTCTAAAGATGTATTAAGTGCATACCACTAAGTGAACACATAACTTGAATGCCAGTGTGAATATAGATTAAGACGGGGGTGGACAACTTAATCCAGTAAAGGGCCGGTGTGGGTGCAGGTATTTGTTCCAACCAAGCAGTTACACACCCAAGTCAATTTACTCATGCATCTGCTTGGTTGGAACGAAGACCAGCACCCACACCAACCTTTTCTAGATCATGTGCCCACCCCATGATTAAAATATAGCGGGCTAGTGTTCATGATTAAAATATAGCAGGCTAGTGTTGGAGGTCAGTTGCACATCTACAGAGAATATGTTTAGGGGCATTTAGTTTGGGGGGAAACATTGCACCAAAACAAAAAGTTAATCAAACAGTAGATTTATAATGCTCTGTAATCAGTCTGGCTTTTTTTCGGGGGGGTGCTTTACTTGATAGCAACAGTGAGGAAGCAGACATTAAATATGGGAGAGAGGGATACGAGATGCAACAAAGGTCCCTAACTGGAATGAACCTGGTAACTTTTGTGACCGTGTCGCCATGTGGTATGCACTGTAACTGTTTGGCTATGGAGACACTTCCGTAGCTTTGCTTCCTAGTAGAAAATTAAGCATGCTTTGGAAATTAGATCAAATAAATTAGATAAGCACCACACATGAAATGGATTTTCCCCTCCATATTAATCATACCATGCTTATATTTTCTCCACTGAGTATAATTCTTATTAATTTAAGAAATGTCACTGGTGTGATGTTTACCTTCCTTCTAACTGCTACTCTCTGGGTCTATTAGGCCATGCCCACAGGGATAACCTTGTACCGGAATTTGAGAGCATCCTGGATTATCTACAATACCTGAATCTTGATGAGCCCATCATTGGTGAACAAACTAATTTCATATTACTTATGTTGATTTTATTTCCCATGCTTCTTTTTATATTTACTTCACAGAGCTACTCTTTCATCTTTTAGGTTTGGACTATTTAGAAGAAGTGCCTCGTACAGATCCCTCTGATCCTCAGCCAGGCCCAAGATATGTATGTAAAATGTGTAATTTGGATGCGAACCTACCCAATATGGTCAGTCACGTCATTGGGCGCAAACATCGGCAGAAGTATTTGGTAAGGTGCCTTGTGCTTATTGCTTTGAAATGCTTATATTTGCTTATGGATACTTGTGAAGTACCTCTGTACTCATGATTATGGAAAGGAAAATGAAAAAACAAATGTCTTACCTCACTCTTAATATAGCAAACGAAAAGACCGGACTTGGTGACCTGGGACAAAAAAACCATTACAAACCAATCAGGAAAGGTCATATGGGCCAAAGCAGAGATGGTTGAGAGGCAAGATGGACAAGGAACTCCAAAGGTTGGTCTTGGACACACATTGCACCTCCTCTGATGCATCTGTTATCAATGGTTGGTAAATCGTCAAAGGAAGTCAAACCAAAATGGATTTTGTGTGTTTTATTAATACCTTCTTAATGGAGCCTTTGGTAGTTCAGCATGCGCTTTGTGAACTGATGAGGGAAAGGCAGCAGGTTCGAACCCATCGTGGGGTGTCAGAAAAGAGCACCTGTCCTTAATCCCCCAAGCTCAATCTAAGTCCGTATCCACTCCCACAACACGGGGACTAATCACATCACGTAAAACGGACATCTCTCTTATTAACAGCTTCTTAATGTTTTTTCTTTGTGTTTTCAGCCAATGAGGAAGAACAGAACTGTGGGCAAATTAAACATTTCAAGAGGTACATTCTTTTATGATGGACTCTATATAAAAATCATACTATTATGACTGTCACAGTGTCCTTCCTTTTCTATCTCTAGCATTCATATGTTCTTGGAAGGAGTGTAAAAAAATTAAGTAAAGAATTAATGGCAAGGGCCAGTACAAGTATATAAAGTATTAGAAGGTATATAAAGGATTGCATACTTAGCCTTTACTGAACAGTATTGTTTTTACTTTTCCCCTCTAGTTCCACTGAACCAAAAATCAAAACCTGGCCAAAATGTCCCCAGGAATGTGGCCCAGTTTGATGTGTCACCGCATCCATCAAAACAGACAGGTTATCAGGATGAGTATTCTCACCCAGGTGGGCATCCCCAAGATGACCAAAATGCACCTGCCTACCATTCAGATGAGTCCTACATGTACGCGGAACCAGAGGGAGAGTCTTACCTGAGAAAGGATACTCTCCAGCGAGGCCGCATGGGAGAGGAGCCATGGAGAAAAGATTACATGGAAGATGATTCCTTCAGACTACCGTTTACTGAAGACAACTTTCAAAAGGGATATCAAGAGGACTACAGGCATGATAGTCAGAGAAAAGATAATACCTCCTCTGTTAATTTCCCTTGCCATGAGACCTACCCTGAAAATCGTTACCCTGGTGAGGCCCCACCTTATAGGAGACCCAACCCAGAAAGTGATCCGCTCAAACAGTTCTACTCTGACGAAGTTAGACGTGGGCGCACTCGTGCTACTGAGGCTGCAGAGCCCCTCAGGAGTGCCTATCGCTCACGGGAGCCTCATGGTCAAGCCTATCCACAGGATGACTCCCACGGATATCCTGACCAGTCAGAACAAGGTGAGCAGTATTATTCAGAAGAAGGTCCCAGTGAACAAATATATTGTCCAGATGAATCCAGCCAGGGTTACTCTCATTACTCTGATACAAGTTTTGTTGACCCTGTGAAGAATCAAACCCCATATGACAAAGATAATGTGTTTGAAATGATCAGAGTCCTGCGTCAGGAAAGTAGAGAATCTCGTCGACAGGAGCTCGCGGGCACCCCTAGGGATAGAGGAATAGGGCCTGTTATGTCTCAAAAAGCACCAGGAGGGCCCAGGGGGATGTCTGACATCCCAGAGCCTTTCAGACGCTTCCTGGAAGGGTCTCCAAATAATCCGGATAACAGAAGAAAAAGAAAGAGCCGCTTCTCTGATGCGACGGATGACGAAATCAAAAGGGCAAAGGATATGTAAGTTAAGAGATGATAAATGAATGTTTCCTACATTTCATAAATGGGAAATTTTACTTTTATTTATTGTGTTGACCCTCTTTTTATACTATTTTATGAATTTTCTTTATTTCTAATTCAAGGGTAATGGATGAATATAAATCACCAAATCAACGGGATCATGTTCTTGGACCACCGAGACAAGGAGTCTATCAACCACAGAGACCAGACCCCTATAACAAACCACAGGTAGACTGCTTTAAGAATGAAACTATGATATAAACTGAATGGGTGATGTTTTGGTAATATTAAGAATACAAATCAATTGATGATTATTAAGGGGGAACCATGTTGTGATGATATCAAGCTTATTATTTTTAAGAGCATATACCAAACTGAAGGTGACCCAAGAAGACACTCAAACCCAAAAGAGAAAACTAAAGATACTGGCACGGTCTTTGATTTATTGGTAAGCTCAAGACTGAATCTTTGCACTGCATACATTATAAAGGCAATATCTATATTAAAAAGACCAAAATAACTTGCTCTTCTTGTATTGCTGTCCTTTTTCAATGTTTAACTAGAAAAATGTTGAAATTGAGGATGTGGAAGAGGCGGAATTTCTCAAGAGCAAACTCTGCAACCTCCTGAAAGAATTCAATGAAAAGAAATCACAGAAAACTACGGTATGTTTCAACCAAGGTGGCTTATTCTACTGTGTAGTCAGCCAGGAAATATTCTTAGCTAGGTTTCAACATAAATGTTAAAAAAATTGCAGAAAGTAGACAGCAAAAAAGCCAATTGTTGTATTTCTATCAACTGGTAGTGTGTCCGTTTAAAGAAAAACAAAAAGATATTCCCTGTACTCAGGACTATGCAGACTGTTGATTGCTATGGGAGGATAAATGGCTGTGAATTTATGTCAGCAGTACCTGGATGTGTTACTCCATTGTCCAAAGATAAATATGAGGAAATGTAATGGCCAGTATTATGCTGGTTGAATCATTGGCTACTGGCTTCTTACCCCACATCATTATTTATTTTAAAATTTCATCATCGACGAGACTTAACTTTTCCCCACAAGTGAGTGTCAACATGTAGCGATACTTGATATTCTATCCAAATTGCCCATATCCATTCAGCTTTTCTTATTTTACTTAATATTTAGTTTAAAGAAATGTGGAAACAATAGCCATTGGTTTTATGGTATATAACGTTTCACTTCAATTGTCTTGTATGTATAGCATATTCAACTTAAAATGGCAGTGCTTTTTCCCTCAGGGTTACTATTATTATGTTCTATTATGTATCCTATTCTCAATTTGGAAACAAGAATGAATTAGAGCACTAATTTGTTATTGGTTTTAAGGATTTTGGTTGAGAGCTGGGAACAGTTTGTGCCTTTGTTTCGATTTCAATTTTTTTGATTCACCAATGTGTATGGGCTGCAGTCCTTACCCATGGTTTAAACTAGTCATGTTTTTTTACATAAAATACAGGGGTTATATATTATTCAAAACAATTGCCATAACAGCATTTTAATGTAATATATTGTAAAAAGAGAATATAGGAGAAGAAAGTGTTGTTCCAATAATTACAGAAAACAAGTGGCTTAAACAAAATAGTTGTCCTGGTAAATCTGTGTTTATGTTTCATAAATGTTTTTTTTATTTGCAAACAAAATTCTATTGACCTAAATGGCAGGCCCCTGGCTATATGTACATTTTTTGTAGTTTACATGACAAGAGTTCATTCCCTTTGTTATGCTTTTGAATGTTTTACTAAAATATGCCTTTAATGCTAAATTGTATTTATTTTCAGATATTTTAGGAAGCTGCCATCCCACTTACACGGCACAGCTACTTCAGTCCAAGGATTAAATTATGACCTTTTCAATGGCTACATTTGAATTAAGTAAACCTGTCTGTTCCCCATTCCAGCAATATAGCAAAGGCCAAGGAGTCATTTCAAAAGATTACAACCATGTCAGCCTTGACCAGTCTGTGTCCTTGCGAGACCAGTATGAGAGAGCCTTCAGAAAAGGTCCAGAGGGCACACAATTTGACAACAATCCCAGGGTACCACAAGAGGGGTATTCCCAAGATCCTCACAGAGGGAGAGACTGGGAGACGCAAGAGCAAATACCAGGAGACAGATATCAGGAATATGGCCATAATGAACGCAACATTTCAGGCAGAAGCTCTTATAAAGGTAATCCATCAGATTAAAAAGATCCCAATGATAATTTGTTTATTATAACTCCACCTCAAATAAAACTGACAAATAATTCACTTGATACATTATACAAACAGCTACGAACTTTAAGTATGTTCTTAACAAACTGACTGTCAGCCTATTTCTTATCCACACTGTTGAATTTAATATTGAGATATAGGCCCCTAACTGTTTGCTGCACTTAAAATTTTTTTTTTTCATTTGATGGGTAATGAACATTAATCAGCAATGACATTACAAAATGTTCAATGTAAATTTGCTGGAGTTGGCTAAAGTTAGTTTGCACTTGTAATTTGCTCTTTAGGTCAGTTTCTTTCAAGGCAATGTCTTTTGGTAAGGAAATCACAGAAAGTTGAATCAGTTCACCTGGACACAATTTTTGAGAGAAATATTTTATCACTCATCAATGACTTCTTTAATCTCACCTGACCGCAGGTATTCCCACCTTTATAAACAATTCAGTGGCATAGCGACAGAAAACTACAAAGGATTTCGTAACCCAGGTGGATGATACTTGGGTTGAAATTAAATCCTAAAGGTGTACCACATTTCACAAACCACATTAACTCTGTGGACAATCATATCACGTTCACCTAGGAGAATGTTAGAAATTACAGGTTAGCCGTCTAAGACTGTAAAATTCCAATTGGTGATGGGGAATATTTGATTTTTGATGTTTACCATAAAAATACACATGCTGATCAATACTTAAGGTTTGACTCTCATCCACTGGAGCACAAACTGGAAGTCATCAGGACTCCATACCATCGAGCCGACAACAACCTCACTAACTGCAGCTGGGGAAGTGGAGAAATCCCACACTAAACAGGCCCTGGTTATGTGGGTTTATCCGAAATGGGCATTTGTTGAAGCCAAAAAGACACCCAAACATTTCATTAGCTGATCAAAAAGAGGACAACAGCTGCCTAGGCATAAACCAGTTGTAGTTTCACATGTGATGGAAGTTTCAGATGCTTATTTTCTAAACACCACGTCTCAGTTGCTTTCAAACCCCCAAAATTGATCTGCCCCAAGGATCGGGACCTCTGGCACAAACGGAGCAATACAGTGTACACTGTTGAGTGCCAGGAGGCTTACCATGACTTTTACTTGAGGGAAACCAAACACACTGACCAACTTTTTTTGCATACCCCATTATCACGAATTAACAATTTGCCTTACTGGACTTTATATTGACACACCATCCTGTCCTTAGACCGTCACATTGGATAAGGAACAACTCCCTTAAAATCCCCTCTAACGGGTAGGAAGAAAACTCAGGGAGAGCAACAGAGGAGGGATCTCTCCCAAAATGGCTGACAACTGTGCAATGGATGTTGTGTACACAGAAGAAGACACAATTTAAAGCATACAACACTAAGAATAACATAATTATAATATATAATAATAATAATAATATTCTCCTTCTTATTGACAGTGCTGATTAACAAATATCTAAAATGCAAACATGCCAGATCAAGCCACTAGGCTTAGACTCCTCATATGTAGAATGTGGGCAAATGGACAAATGGATGATGAGCCTTAATGAGGCTGGAGTAGCAGTAGCTAACAAAAATCCAGGCATCGTAGTCCGGACCACCATGGTAGCACTGATTACATGTCCCCCAGGTTCGTCAGAGGTCACATACATAGAAAATGAGAGGGAAAAAAGACATTCATTTGCGAGAGAAATGTTAGAAATGTTAGAGCACAATTTACATTAGCCAATACCATATACTCTAACTTTATAATGTCTGTGTTGTGATGAGCTAACGTGCCGCAATCTACACCCATCTACAGAGTGTAGTGGCAAGTGACCGCTCTTTCGAGGGTTAGGATGTGCATGCTCATCTCTGAGAGCGAGAAATGCTGGTTTGAACAGGGAGTTCAAGAGGCTATCGATGTGAAGAGGGGGCGATCATCTCTGAACCATGAGGGGCCCAAGAGTACATCTCATCAGAGGGTTGCATGGTTCAGGGAGTAGGGCGTTCAGTCGTCCACTAATTGGAGGATATGTGGTTTGATCCCCAGTTCCTTTAGAAAGCACGTCAAAGTGTCCCTGAGCAAGACATTGAACCCTTAATTGATTAGTACAACAGATGAAATTCAGCCTAGTGGCCATATCTGGTGTATTTTGTAAATAGACATGTTCTTATCAACCACTTAGTGATCTAGTAACCACTCAAAACACGTTGCGATGAACACCTTACATTTACTGAGTCCCGCACTGGGATACAAACCCACTATGCCCGATGTGAAGGCATGCACACGGCCACTGAGCCACCGTGGTTCACACTGCACTGTCTTTGTAAAACCAGATTATTATTATTATTATTATTATTATTGTTGTTGTTTTAATCTGTTGTCATCTCACAGTGGTGTGATTGCAACTATTTTCCAATCCTCTGTAGAAAGCATATATGGCCATTGTAACTACTTAATGGTCACAGCAGTTTGCTTTGTTGTTTATAAGGGTGGGGACGCCTGCAGTATTCTGAGACTGAAGAGGTCACTTAGATGAGTGATGAAATGTTTCAATAAATGTGCCAAGATAAACTAACTCAACATTGTGATTTCGATGCAACCGTTAAATTATGCGACATATCCATAAGTATTTTGGGATTGTGCCCGATTAAGGACTGAGCTAGGCTTCAGTTCCCCTGCAACCTGATTTTAATAATAATAATAATAATAATGATTACCTTGTCAGTCCTGCAAGGGGAAATTTGGATTTCTCTGCATTTTTGACCCAACCTATTGTATAGGAGTTGTGAGCTGCCAACATATGATGCTCGGGGAGCAGTTAGGGGTTAAGTGTCTTGCTCACGGACATCTCAACATACTGTATGCAGGACCGGGGATCGATCCTGCAACCTTCCGATTGCCAGGCAACCGCTCTACCCACTGAGCTATGCCGCCCCTTAATTTTGGATAAGTGGTTGACTATCAATGGATATGTTTAAAATATACGCAACTTATTTTGGTCAGTAAACTGAGAAAATCTTTGTTTTAATTTAATAGAAAATAATTTGTTGTGTATAATTTTATGAAAAAGTTTCCACAGCTATTTATAGCCTTTGCTGAAGTGATTCTTCCTTTAAGTAGGATGTTTATGGAATGAGTTTAAAATTTTACTAGTAAATTAATTGATTTAGAATTAACTACATAATATCCTTTCAAATTCTTCACATGCGCCTTCAGAAAGAGTTGAATTTTCATTGAGCATGACACTGGACCCCCAACTGCTCCCTGGGCACCACAGCTGCCCACAGCTCTGATGCAATAGGATGGGTTAAACGCAGAGGAAACTTTTATTGTAAGAATACAATGACCAAGCAAAGTATTTTTTTCCTTTCATTCAGAGACCTTTGGGTCAGAGGAAAGGTACCAGCGGCCGCGTGCTCCTAACCAAGATGATTCCAATCGATACCCTGAAAGATTCAAGGAGCCCTTACCCAATCGTGACTACCCACCTCCTAAGGGATCCCTTGATACCCACTTTTCCTCACCTCCCATATATAGGGAGCAAGGACACAGGATAAACCGGGGACCACATCACTCAAGTAGTCTTGACAAAATCACCTCCACCCTCCTGGAACTTGTTGCTCGGAAATAAAGTTTCTTGTCAGTATTTCATTTTTTTAATTCTCCAGATTATGTTCTATGTTATGTAACACATGGTTTGATGTTGATTTGTTGTTTCTAGTCTGTCGTGTGAGTCAAGTCAGTAAATGGTGGATATGTTAGGGGCTGCATTACCGAGGGATCACAAAAAGAGGTGTATCTGTTCAACTGGATCAGAAGTTTATTGAGTTTATTGATCCAGTTGAACAGATTCACCTCTTTTTGTGATTTCCCTACCTGGATTATTGAGCATGCATCAAGACATTACCAAGGGATGTAGTGAAGAGTATTTTGTTTTTAATCCACCATACTCCATCCCCAATG
>OMLC01036525.1:0-12728 GCA_900302585.1 Regalecus glesne
ATATATTACACGAGGCCTTTCATAGATCTGTGTGTGGTTGATTTTTAGGTTGGACTCACAAAAGAGGTGAATCTGTTCAACTGGATCAGAAGTTTATTGAGAAACGTTTCATCACTCACCAGGTGACTTCTTCAGTCGTTTCTCAATAAACTTCTGATCCAGTTGAACAGACTCACCTCTTTTGTGATTTCCCTACCTGGATTATTGAGCATGCATCAAGACATTTAGGTTGGACCGTTTTGTTCTGTCATGTTTAATAATCATTTTATTTTGTCATCTATTTATTCTTATTTTTTATTAAAGCACTTTTTAACCATGTGTTTTAACAGTGCTATATAATAATACTTATAATTACTCACCCTGACTTTATGTTTCTTACAAATTTTTTACAGGGCCTATTCCTTGTTGGTTTTACTGAAATACCAACAAACACGTGGAAATCAAATAAATGTATTAAAAAATAAAAACAAGTGAACATATGCATAATATATGACATGATAAATTGATTAGTGTGTGCTTACATGTGCACTTGGGATCACATGAGGTGATTATACGTCTTGTATATATGTGTAATATTTTTGGACACATTTCTTTAATTTACATATCTTAATGAGTGGCTGATCTGTGACCTAGTCTTTAGATTCTCCAAGAAAAATTATGTGGTTTAATCTGACGATCTGACTTTGTATGCACAAGAGCAAACTCATACAAACGCGGCCCCCTATTCACCCCACATAAAAGTGCCAAATTGACATCAGAGATGAGACACTGCCTTAGAAACCATATATTTATCATGCTTATCAGAATCATCGCAGGAAATGAACCACTTAATGACCTCTCTAGGTCATCTTTACCATTGATCACAGGGAAAAGATGTGTGTCTCATCCCCACATAAAACAGTAACACTCGCCTCACCATATGATGGAGACAGCACAGTGAATTTGCTAAATTCAAATCTCTCTCTCTCTCTCTCTCTCTCTCTCTCTCTCTCTCTCTCTCTCTCTCTCTCTCTCTCTCTCCCTCTCCCTCTCTCTCTCTCTCAGGCTAATTTGGCGGTGCAGGAGAATCGTCTGACTCTGGCCAATGTGGACCTGCAGAAGGCTCAGGCTGAGCTGGATGCCAAGCAGGCAGAGCTGGATCTGGTTCAGGCAGAGTATGAGAAAGCCTTGATGGAGAAACAGGTAAAAACATGCCTCTTTCTTCCTTTTGAATGACATTGACGGCAGTGGGTGTAATGTATCATTTTAGCAAAAAATAAATAATTTACAGTCTTGGCTAGTTGAAAGGAGTTGTTCAAGGGTGGCCCCCGTAAAGAAAATGGGCATGTCATCTTGTCATCAATTCTGACTGTCTCTTTAAGTCAAGTAGAACTAACACCATATTTAAATAGCACATAAATTACATGTAACTTTGTATCTATGATAAAGTAATTTCTATTCTCCAGAATGGGAGCCCTTGGAATATCCTTTCAGAACACACAAGATAACTTTTCTCCATTAGCCCTTAAAATAAATGGAGTTTGAATCGAGCCCATTACATTTTCTCTGACCTGGACAAAATGAAAATGAAATAAATATAAGCCATACCTCTCTTCTGACTAGAAGATTGGTGTTATGAGATTTTTTTGCTCATTTCCTTTTTCTCCTCTGTCTGCTGTCACTCACTCCCTCACTCACACTAAAATGATTGACAGATCTCTTGACACAAACACTAACCCTGAACAACAACTAAATCTGAGTGTCTAATGTGTTCTGATGCCGTAAAACATCTGTTCACATCGCTGATGCTTGTGAAGACTCGAGTTAAATGGACCCATATTTTAAACATTTGGTTATTAAAGGGGGACACAAAATTATTATTTTTCATCCGTAACGCAAACCTTTTGAGTATAGATATTAAAATACCCATTAATTGCATATGGTAAAAAAAACAAAAAAAACAAATTATCCTTTGAATTATTTTCCAATATTGGAGTTTCAGTTGTAAGAAGTTTTGTGAATAGACAGACTCTGGATGGTAGATTGCATCATGTAGTAAGGCTTGTGTTTCCAAATGCCCCTTTTTCTAATATTGTGTAGCAGTGATAATAATAGAAGTGGTTATAATGAGTATTAGATTTTGAATTAAGTCTAGAACCCTTTTTGACATAATCAAAACATCCCTAGCTCGACTCCAGCCAGTGACCTTTGTTGCATGTCATGCCCACATCTCTCTCCTCTTGTTTCCTGTCTGCCACCTCACTATATCCATCTAATAAAAGCAAAATGCCTTAAAAATAATTTCTACAGGAATTGACTACAATTTTTCTGACATGGAATATGGACATGAATGTAAACCATACCTCTACTCTGAAAAAAAAGTGTTATGAGATTGTAATTTACTACTGATTTCTTCACTGCTTGAGCCCAATACTTGCTAAATAGCTTTTGAATGCTTAACATTCAGTATCCAGAGACTGATATGAATTACATTTATTGAAGCCATATTCCCTGTCATCTTGTAATCATGAAATAGTATTTCCTTTGAGGAGATGTGGTGTCGGTTGTTGTAAGTACGTGGCACAAATTTACCTCTGTGAATCCCTTAATTTCATGTTCCCTTGCTATGCCAAAAAAACTTCTCTTCTCAAAGGAAAGTCCTGAAAGTTCCATTTACACAACCATTCAATTAAATATAGTTGGTGGATTGACTGATCGATTGATTTTGAACATGCTAAAAAGCATAAAAACAAAACAATAATGTCTCAAATATCAGGATATATGTTAAAAAAAAATAGGGATGAGGATCAGCACCTCTAAATCTGAGACCGTGGTTCTAAGTAGGACACCAGAGGATTGTCCAATCCGAGTAGGGAATGAGTCCTTACCCAAAGTGAGGGAGTTCAAGTATCTCGGAATCTTGTTCTCAAATGAGGGGAAGATGGAGCATGAGTTGGACCGGGGAATTGGACTGTTGGAGCACTGTTGTGCTCACTTTACCAAACCATCGTTACCAAGAGAGAGCTGAGCCAGAAGGCAAAACTTTCGATATACAATGTTTGTTCCTACTCTCACCTATGGCCATGAAAGTTGAGTCATGACCGAAAGAACAAGATCACAGCTACTAGTGGCTGAAATGATTTTTCTCAGGAGAGTGTCTGGTGTCTCCCTTAGAGATAGGGTGAGAACTTCAGACATATATGAGGGACTCGGAGTAGAGTCGCTGCTCCTCCAAGTAGAAAGGAACCAGTTGACGTAGTTCAAGGCATCCAATAAGGATGCCACCTGGTTGCCTCCCAAAGGAGGTGGTCTAAGCACATCCAGCTGGGAGGAGGCCGCGGGATAGACCGAGGACCAGGTGGAGGGATTATATCTCCACACTGTGGCCTTGAGAATCCGCAGTCAGAGTTAGTTGAAGTTGCAAGGGAAAAGAAAACTTGGAGTTCCCGACTGAAATCTGCTACCTCCACGAACCGGTTGGAATGATGGATGGATGTCAACAAATTCATGAGTTATGGCAGATTTTGGAAAATTAGCTATTTTGATAAAAAATTGATTGGCTTGTATAATCAAAACTGAATGTAACATCAAAAATAGAAAAGTCACTTTTTCTTGTTTGGTCCAGACTCCAGATAATTGTTCAAAGGTGCAGTTGCTCACTGCTCCTATACAATAGGATGGGTTAAATGTAAAGACTGCTGTGCAGTGGTTGAGATTTCCAACCTAACTGCCCCGCCCAGTAACTGTAGCTCATACAGTTTCCGAGACCCAGACACCTTTAGGGCATAATGATAACAATGATAACATCATTATTGATAATAGTAAAGAGGTAGCATAGCTCAGTGGGTAGAGTGGTTGTCTGGTGATCGGAAGCTTGCAAGTTCGAGAAGCGTGTCGAGGTGTCCTTGAGGAAGACACTGTTCCCCTAAATACTCTCCCCTGTGATAGATTGGTGACTTATACAGGGTGTACCCCACCTTTCGCCCAATGAGAACAGAGATAGGCTCCAGTTCCCCCGTGACCCAATTTCAGATAAGCGGTTGATGATGGATGGATAGATGGGTGGATGTATTGAATAATAATAGTAATAATAGTAATAATACTTATAGATACAATAGAGTTTGAACAGCTTTACAGCTTTTTACTACTCGGGTGTTGTTGTTTTTTTCTGTTTTACTCACCAACTTCATTGCAGAGATCTTAGGTACATGACCACCACTGAAGTCAACTTTTCACCAGTGTCTTACGGGGCAACTGAACCCAAGTACGGACATTTTTCAAAATATTCAAATTAATCCAATTATCTTAACCACCTATTTGGAAAGTTAAAGAACAAAATGTAGTTGTTACCTGAAATGTGTATTATTATCAACAGTGATCAGTCGCATTGCTGAGCTACTTCCTGGTTCAACCTGCGGGAATTACCAGCCAATACTTGCAATAGGTAAAATTGACCATCAGTAAGATACATGGCCAGCAACACTGAGAAGACTTAGCTAGTGGAGAATCGTGTAGACTCTAACTGAGAAACAAGAGTTTTGTTGTTGTTGTTGTTCGAAGGACAGTTTAATGCTCATTTCAGTTGCCTTATATGTCCCCATTCTTAAGCCATGTCTACCAGCCTGTGCCCATCTCCGTAATGAGCTGATGAGTGAAATATAACTAGAATGCACCACGCCAAAAAGTAAGTCCCAGATAGTAAAATAAAAAAAAATAGAAAAAAATAATTATCCTCAAATTATCCCACAGCAAATGAAATGAAAGGATTTGGATAATTATTCTTGGACCCCCCTAAAGAACTTTGATAACTCTGCAAACTAAATTAGTAATCAAGAGCTCACTGTGCTCATCCGGAGGACCCTGCAGTTATAAGTGCCGTTAGAATCAGAACAGCTCCTTGTTTACTATGAACTCTCACGTGACTTTGTGGGCTTTGGAGTGTTCACACCACTCCGTACTCCGTGTCCTCTCATTAATATCAGCATGAACATGGAACAGTGCATGCATCAATGTCTGCTGATTAAAGAACATCTGTGCAAACAGTTTGGTAACTGTCAAGCTGCTTTGTTCACCTTGAGAATCGATCCATGTGTCGTTCCTGTCTGTCTGTTTTTAAGGCAGAGACGGTGGTTGTCTGTGCTATGCTTGATGAAACGGCTCGTGTCGCTGATGAAAGGCTTTGTTGCTGTTGGGTAAACAGACTCATTATTGTACGTGAGATGTTGATTGAGCAATAAGGTCCCTGATGGTGGTGTTTTATTTCGTAAGATGAATAGAAAGACACCCCCCCCCGGAAGAAAGAGGATGTGGTCATAGCCAGGGAGCATCAGAAGCCATGTACGAATACTTAAATATTTTCTTGGCTTCATAGCTCTGGACGCTGGGTGATTTAGTTTTGCCTTAGAGAGGTGAATCAATGGAGTGATCGTTGGGTGGGAGGATGGACAGACAGAGAGCTGCATCGAAGATGACAAATGACAGAATGTCTGACAGAAATTTGAGCACTTAGAATCAGACACTACCATGCTCTTCTCCTTTGCCTCTCAGACTCTCCTAGAGGACGCTGAACGCTGCAGACACAAGATGCAGACGGCATCCACCTTAATCAGTGGTCTGGCCGGCGAGAAGGAGAGATGGACAGAGCAGAGCAAAGAGTTTGCCGCCCAGACCATCCGCCTTGTTGGTGGGTACCAAAACAGGGTTCACTTCACCGTATATCGAACAGGACATCATGAAGGGGTTGGTTTGTGTGTGGAGAGATATCCTGACACTTGTTCATCTACTAATTTGACAAACAGAATACATTCTTATATCGACATATTGATAAAGAAATACAATTTAATGTTGTCCTAGGATCAATTGCTTTTTTAAATGTTTGAATGGATGATATAGAAGTTGACTGACTTGTGGATCTCATCATTTTAGATTTGAATTGCTGATGTAATTACTTGTGGCCACAATACCTTGGATAATTGATTTCGTACTCGTTTTCTCAAGTACGAATCATCCTTATGTGTGATTACGTCACGATAACATCTTTCACCAGTCATGCATCAACGTACAGCCGTAGCGGTCCTTATTTTATCTGTATGTCGTTTTCCATAACAGGCGACGTCCTCCTGGCCACGGCATTTCTCTCGTACTCCGGCCCATTCAACCAGGAGTTCCGCAACCTTCTCTTGAGTGATTGGCAGCGGGAGTTGAAGTTGCGCCGCATTCCCTTTGGCAATGGCCTCAACCTTATAGAGCTGCTCATTGATGCGCCCACTGTTGGCGAGTGGAACCTCCAGGTCAGAGAGATGACTGTACCAAATAAGATATCCTCTCTAGCTGTCAGAAGTTGTTGCTATAACCGTCAGCATTTTAAAATTATGCACAGCAGATATGACTTTTTGCTAACCGCATATTATGCACTGTAGGGTATAGAGTGAGAATCTATCTCGAGAGAGCTCATGTGGAACGTTTTAAGATGACCTGAGAGAGAGAGAGTGAAGCTTGAATAATCTATGACAGGTTTGGAATATAGGTGGAGGAACTGGACACAATATTTCAATTAATTTTTTCAATTTTATCTATTTTTCTATTTTGAATTGGTAATATACTGCAGGTACTCCCTGGACCGTTCATCGATATTTTAATTTGATCGTTAGTGCCATGTAATTTTTTACTCAAAACTTAAAGAAAGTTCTCACTTTATTGAGTGGTGAAAATCAGCTGCTATGGTACATGTTATGTTATCTTCAATGCTGAATTGATCTGGTAACTGTATTTGAGTTGAATCTGAATTTTATGATAAAGACTCAATGAAAGTCAGAAAGGAATTAATAAGAAAATAAACTTGCATGCCGAGTGACCTGTAGCAGAGAATTTGATCAGTGTATATTGTTCTCAACAACACAGGGTCTTCCTAATGATGACCTGTCCATTCAAAATGGCATCATCGTCACCAAAGCTGCTCGCTTCCCCCTTCTCATTGACCCTCAGAACCAGGGAAAAATCTGGATCAAGAACAAAGAGGGAAGGAACGAACTACAGGTTTGGCATCCTTGGCTCTTTTTGATCATTTTAAACATGAGACATAGCCTTCATAGCTTCCACATTCAGTGATGAAAACAAGGTATTTATTAAAAATGACGAAGTCGAGATATCCTCCGATTGCATATTAAGCTATTTCACATATCTTCCTCTTGGGAAACCATAGAATAAACGTTAGCTCTTGGTGTGCATCGTGAGTTATTTTGCCCCATTCCTCTCTGTATTGTTTACTCTTTAGTAAAAAAAGAACTTTCTGGTAAAAAGAAAACTCCTGAGAGTATAAAAATAATAATTCAGAAACAACGAAAATGCCAGAGATAATCAGTTCTTTGTCTTTTTCATCCCCACTTCCTAAGAGAACAAGGTGATTTTCCCCTAGGTTTACCGATTTCTACATGACCTACTGCCCTCGGTCTTAACCAACAACTAACAATTCTACTAAACTAACAATTCGTCTACCTTTTCATCGGGTTTTGCAGAATACTACAGGCAATCACAGACTTGCTAAGGTCACCTCCTCTGTTTAAGGTGATCTCTTGCAGGGTGGAATTATTTGGCAATCTTATTACTTTCTTGGAAACTCAGTCTGGTTGCCTATTACACTTTCACAAGCTGTGAGTTTAAAGCCATCCTCCTGTGATCTCATCAGCCCATTCTTGTTTATCAGCTGAAAATATTCATCTGAATAAGTGATGCAATACTGGTTCCATTTTTGTTGGACTGTGCCTTGGGGTCCAGCATGAGACTGAAAGTCCCTTTCCGACTGACTCGCCGACACCCTGTTATTGAATTGTACATGCAGAATAAGTTGAGAATTGCGCCAGCAAGAGTGGTGTAGACAGACACACACACACACACACACACACACGCACACACACACATAAAGACGAGTTTCGAGGGTTCCAGGCGAAAGGTGAGTGTCCACTGTGCTACAATATCCAAATGAACAAGGAATTGAAATGATTAAAATTATGAAATTATTGAACCTTGATTTAACATGGGACATGGAGGGAATGACCTCTCATTTATAATGGTCCTGAAATAACAATTCAAAGAAGACAAAATCAGAAAATTTAAACTGGATTAAAACAATAAAATCTCACAGAGAAATAAAGGTTTAATATACGCGTAAATATCAAAAGTCATAGTAAAATTCCATAGATTCAAAATATTATGAATGATATCCTTTAAAACAAAAAATTCTACTGGCGGCACACTATTTATTGTATCAAGAGATCGACTGCAAAATATAACCGAGCTCAACATGATCATTTTCAGTAAGGTCACTTACTGAGGAAGGGAGGAGGTTGGGAAGCTGACAAAGCTCTTCTCATACAAATCTTCCTGAGCAGCTTTCACAATCACACTGACGATGAATCTATATAGACCTCCCAAGTGCCAATCAGGGAGGGCAGGAGAAGAGCACACAAGGAGATAAGGGTGTGCACTCATGAAGTCTTCTGCTTGTTTAAATTTCCTCTCAAAAGTAGGTTGTTAAATCCATAAAGCTATAGTTGAGAAATGATAAGCACTGCGGTGCAAATTCTGACTCACAGAATGAACTGTTTGTACCTTGTTTGCCCTATAAATGATTTGTTCACAGATCTGTTAGATGACTTTACAGATGGGGGCATGTTTAACGGAAGCACACTTCAAACTTGTTTTCCTGGAAAGTGATACCAACCTTCTTAAGGAGCTCTGCAAGCAATACTTCACACTTTTATTGGATTTTTTCCCCCTAAATGTCTAAATTTTCTACTGTCTGAAGATTAGAAATTAAAGAATGGTCCTCATACACATGTCCTTCATCATACACACTGTCATTGCTTAGCATCACACAAGTACTCTATTCAGAGGAAAACGAGCTTTTTTACATATGCTTCCAAGTTGTGTAAAACATTCATGCTTGTTTTCAGACCTATATTATAAACAAAGAAAAGCTACTTTATTTGGTCATTTTTACAATGAACTGTGTCTTCTGCATTTAACCCATCCTATTGTATAGAAGAAGTGGGCAGCTGAAGCACAAAAACACATTTCTGTCAGACTATTAACCATACCCTTTACTGATCTCAGATCACTTCGTTGAACCATAAGTACTTCAAGACCCACCTGGAAGACAGCTTGTCCCTGGGACGTCCCCTGCTGATTGAGGATGTAGGAGAGGAGTTAGACCCTGCCCTTGACAATGTCTTGGAGAAAAACTTCATCAAGACAGGCTCCACTTACAAGGTAATGTGATAAAATGACCTTTCAAGTCTAAGATTTGTCCTGAAAAGGACGGGATTTCTTTAAGAAGGCTTGGATTTGCCTGGTTATCTGTAAGGGTTGTCATAAGGGGCCGCGGTAGCCTGGTGGTTACTGTGCTTGCTTAGGGAACTGACGAGCAAGAGGGATCAGGTTTAAATCCACCACGGGTTATCAGACAGGGCATCTGGCTTTAATCCCCCAAGTCTATCTAAGTCCGTGTCCACCCCCACAACATGGGGACTAATTGTGATATGTAAAAAACGGTCTTCATCTGTAAGGGTTGTCACAATGCCACGTTTTTTGAAAAGAAATGTATAAATGGTATTCAATTGGGGCTGATGTTTGAGGCCATACAAGTGATTTATTTCAATCTTGGGCAGTACAAGCATCGTTTCATGCTTCACACAATCATCAGCTGCCAAATGATCTCCCGCTCTCTCTTAAGTTCTGGATAGGGTATGACCCAGCTGTTTGGGTTCTGTAGAGCCCTCAGCTCATGCCGTGACAGTCACTTCCTTCCATTGAAGAATGTCACATTGAGCCACTTGCTGCTTCTGAGTCAGTGTGGAAGTACGTAATCTACTGGCTAACAAGTTCCCACATGAGTGACTGAACACAGAATCTGGAGACACGAGTAGTCCCATGAGCATTTTGAGTTATCGACAGATTCTGAAAGAGTAGTTTCTAAGCTTTCCAGTGAGGTGTGACACATGGAAATCTGATCATATTTAAAGAAGTTGTGGCTGTTTGAATGTAGGCACATCACAAAAGCTGAAAGGCAGAAAAAAGGCTCCTAAAGATTTGCAGTAGCCACCTCCATCCAGGCATGGGAGCAGAATAGTGCTCATTTGCATCTCATTTAGATAACCCACACCTCCTGTCACAGACTGTCAGTGGTCTGGCAGGGTAGAAAGTGTTGTAGTGGTTACAGATTTTCTCCATTTCACTGTCTTTGTCCCCTTCAAATGTTACCATAGATATGGCGTCTGATATACGGTCCAACTCTTGAGCTGTGGGGCCAAGAGATTCTTTGTCATCATCTTCGGCTAAGGTCAGCTCAAGATTAGGGATGTTTTCCAATGTGATACAATCCCTTTTATCCTCACTGTACTCGTCTTCGTAATCAGATGTGAGGCTTGTGCAGAAGAAGCATCCGGCTTGTCGAAGAAGTACTTCAATACATTTTCGCTATCAAAGCCATGGTTCAGCTCGTCTGTGATGCTGTGATGCAGATGCAGACTTTTCTGAGAATACAGCCAATTTCAAACATAAAATGTGTACTTTTAAATCAACTAAAACTGTTATTTGAAACACTGGGTAGCTTCTACATGACCCCAGCTTGCACTCTATGCAAAAAAAAACAACGAAGATCACTAATTTTGAACAAAATCACCTCATTGCTCATATTGTTTTCCCGCCTCGTGTCTTTTGAAGCCATAGCCGGTCAAATATGTTTCATATAGCCCCTCTCTAGGGGACTGCTCTTATAGAAGCATCCCATAGGTTCATGTTTCCAGCTCTTGTCCATGAATGTCTTGTCTTGTTCTAGTGGCCCATTTCTCATCAGGTTGCCCTTGTTCTCCATCATCTGATGGAGACCTTGTTAGCCCAGGTGACATCTGAGCCAGTATGACTCTATTCATGTTACTATCACTCATATCTGAATATTAAAAAAAAAATATATATATAAAACTCCATTTGTCATTTTTTTATCTGGGTAAAGCTGCCCTCCTTTTGGATTTGAGTGTGTCCTACCTTAACTCCACCTGAGATGCATCGAGAGCATTTGTCTTTGGCTGCAAGTTGGGGCTTAGTTTCGCTTGTGGGATTTTGCATTAGCAAATTAAACAGGTTGTCCCAAAAGAGGAATGAAATTTCATCTTTCTTCAATGGCAATGGGTGGGACCTTTGGTCTGAATTGTGTTTAGCTGGGGTGTGGCAGCCATATGTTAAGACATGGCACTTTTGTAAGATATTGATTGTGGATGCTGAAATAGCCATTTGATATGGCCTTAGCTTGGCAGGTGTGGTGATGTGATGAGAGATGATCGAAGTATTATTTGTCCCCCACCACAGTGTTTCTTTATCAACACCATCCAAAAGTCCAATTAGCCACAGGAACAGAAATAATTATATGACTCTGATTGTTGCTTGCTGGCACACAGACATAAAGCGTGTTTTCATTCAAACTTTAATCGACTTATTTTACAACCTCCCTTTTAATATGTAACAGAGATAAAAGCTCCCTCAGCGTGGCCAGTTATTTGGTCTAGTTAACTGGTTCCTAAATGTAACTGGCTCTTTGGTCAAAATAAGACCCTGGAAACCTCAGAGGTGCACTTCTTCTCGGGATGTTCACTTGTCAAAAAGAAAAGCAGTGGTTGAATAAATTGTGCAATATTACGTTTCCCTTGGCAGACAAAGTATCAGTGGTGATGGTTTTTGCTATTCTTCCTGGATGCAGATAATCAACTGTGTTACTTCAGATTCATGATAATTCTGTCAGAGAGGGGTATTGAATTAAATTGCAGAGCCTATTTCAATAAATGGCTATTTTGTCTCCATTTTATTACCTTAAGACATACTCTATTTTCAATTCAATCTACTGCAGATGGGAAAGTTTTGAAATCACTACAAAGGCATTTGCATTGCGCAGGAGAGAAGGTTTTTTTTTGCTTCTATGACAGAGCATTAATTTCTACAGCACTCTGTTGATGCCCTTTTCACATCCACTTATCACTGAGAAGACTCGGCAGTACATCACAGTAATAAGCACACCACTTTACATAGTTTTAAAAGGCTTTTCACATTTCTCCTTGTTGCTCTTTACATCTGTTCTCAATACTTTACCCATTTCACTGGAGCTTAACTGTTTTTAACCTTATTATCAAAGCAAACAGCCACACCTGTGCAAACACATCAACACACACAAAGTCCAATCATGCAAATAGACAGTGAGAGGGCGAGAGACAGAGGAAGAGTGAATGCCTGTTGCTATCTGGAGGCATTACTCTCCCTCTCATTATCGCCTCTCAAGTCCATGCTCTGGCTGATATCAGTAATTCACTCCATTTATCTCAGACACATGCATCACACATGCAAACACAAGTGTGCACACACATGCACGCACTCACGCTGACACACACACACACACACACACACACACACACATATTCACAGATAGGGATGCATCTTGACAGTCATACCCTGTGGTAAGCATTCTGTCTCTCTCCCCTCCCATCCTTCACAAGTTTTTACTTCTATTATTATTCTAATGTGAGGAGGAGGAGCTGAAGGTGTCTGGAACCAAACACTCCAGAGACAAACTGACAAATTTAGAATTAGAGGTTAAGAAGTTATTAAAGACTGATCAGAGCTTTATATATATATAGATATAGATATATAGATATAGATATATATATAGATATAGATAGATAGATATAGATAGATAGATAGATAGATAG
>OMLC01036527.1:0-10827 GCA_900302585.1 Regalecus glesne
GCGTGCACATCTCTGCGCACACACATGCACAGATGTCTTCAAGTACAATTTATTAAAGGGTGAACATCAGAGGTGGGATAGCTTGGACTGATAATGCAGCTCTAGCAAAGGGGTCCTTGGGATGTTGGCAAGCCTCTATTAGTGAAGTCAGGGGTGGTGCACTTTCATTTCCTGATTTTAATGGAGAGGGTCTTGGGGTCCAAACATGAGTCAAAATAAGAATTTATCTGTTATATGGGACAGAACAGAATGGAAGGAGATAGAAAAGCGACATCCCTACAAAATGTCAGTTGAAGTAGCCCATCTCATTTGGAGCCAAGGTAGAGTTGGGCACTTTTAAAGATACTCTGACCATTCTTCTTAAGGGTGAATTGCTAGTTTGAGTGAAGTCTCTTTCATGTTTTTCCAGATCTTTTTAATGCTACCTCAGGGAGTGTCCCACCTTGTTTTTCAGTCGGGCAAAAAAGGGTGGAAGAAGAGACTTCATATTTGTAACGATCTCACAAAACATACTTTTTACCATTCATTCTGGGTTAAAGGGAAGAAACAAATCAGCCTGTCTATCCTGATCCCTTTTGCCATAGTTCGGCTATATCTGCATATGAGGAGGCTGCTCATCTCAGTGTCTTTCCATATACTCGGATAAGTTAGTGAGCGGGGTTGCGTCTTATGACTTAGGCCTGAGTCGTCTGCATGAATAAAATACTGTACCACACCATTGAATTATCTAGGTCAGCCCAGCTCTCTAACCAATGTCCCCTTCTCATCAGCGTGGTGCCTCCAACTCTCCGTCACATAGTGACCTGATTTGGAGCCCCCCCCCTCTTTCTTTCTCGTATGCACACTTTAGATAGGCACAGAAATATGAGCGCACACAATTACGCTCACATGAATAACTGCAGCATAATTGCTGTTTTGCTGGCCTGCTGCTACTAAATAAACCCCAGAATAATTAGTTTAGTATAATTGCTATAAGTTTTATTTTCAACTACAACTGTAATTTAAGAAAAAAATCATTAACATCACATTACAGTATGGTGAACTGGCAACAGTTAGAGGAGTGACAGAAGTAAATAGAGAGAGTTACTGTGCAGTATGCCCAAGCTGCTTTACCTGGATAGGGCTCTGGATGGCAGTGTCAGGCTGCTTTTATCTACCACCAGCCTCAGCTCTCTCATTAGCGAGGTCTGCCAGGCCCCCTCCGACATGTCTCATAAATGTCAACACCAATACAGCAGGGGACAGTGGGTCTGGATGTAACAAACATAGACACCAAGAAAGTCCACTCTGTCTGTCAAATCAATCATATGGGCCAGCCACAAGCTGCATGTTCACACCTCATGTGGAATTTACCTGCAAGTTGGTATTGGTTTAATCTAAACACATGGAGTAAATACCTGAGTGGCTACAAACGATCTTATTTATGATAGACAGGATTTGCAATTTCTAAAAAAAATTTGATACACATTTTTATCATTTTCTTATGGCTAAATATTTACGTGTTTACAGTGTATGCCTCTTGTGAAGTTTGGTACTCTCATCTTGCTGTAGTACATTGGTGACGTTTCTCCCTCTTGTCTGTCTCTTACTTGTCCCCCTCCCTCTCCTCTCTCTTTTCCATTTACACCCCTTTCTCTCTTTCCCATTATCAAGCCATGCGCTGCTTGCGCTCTTTTCCATTCCCTTCCAATCGGGCCACAGGAGCAGGTGGAAGGGAGATAACTTGTGCTGTGCTTTGTTTTCTCCCTGACACCATCATTAATCATTGCCCAAGCCACACTTCAGCATATAATAATAAGGACTGGCTGCTGTGTAGGGGCTGCCGCCCAATTGCCTTTCATTGCCGTAATGCCAAATTGGAGGTGAGTGGCCATAGCCAGACACTACTCCCATGTCCCTAGACTGTCTCATCATTTAGGTATTTATCCATCTCAGCCTTGTCTGTGGAGCTTCTCTCTGCCATCCCAGGAGGCCCGAGATTGTCAGGGGGAGGATCAGATTTGTTGCTCAGGCTTTTTGGCTTTGATTGTGTGCCTATAAGTTAGGGATTAGAAGCAAATTTCCCACAGGGCAGTGCGGGATTTGCTGGTGTTTAACAGTTTAACCTGTCTTAGTCTTGTGTGGCAAAGGGGCGTGGGTGGTGGTGGGAGGGAGCAGACACAGGGTAAGGAGAGAGACCGGTCAACAGGCCCGCAGAGACCCAGGAGGGCTAAGCCAAAGCCAGGCCAACATTGATAAGAGAGGCTGCCTTATCCATCACATCTCCAGTTGAGTCGTTAGAGTGCTATGCAGTGTGTGCTCTGTGTGTAGATATATGTTTGTGTTTTGCCAGTTCATGTTTTTGAATGAGAATGTGTTAGAGGAATGTGAGAGAGATATAGATGTGTATGCGTGTGTGTAAGTTGCTTCCCCCGATAAACACAAAGTAATAAATCAAAATCATATACGCAGGTTTTCTTTCAGTTTCAACATTCCTTTTATCCTCCAATACCCAAGATGTGAAAATATCTTGCTGCACTATATTTTTCAATTGAACTAGGGATGTTCCAGTTAAGTTAACGCTGCAGACAGATTCATAACTCGCCCCTTGAAGGTATGACTATATATAGCATAATGATCAAATCAACTGAATGTAAAATTCAAATGCACACCTGTACTATATATATATATATTTAAGATAGTTTACTACTTAATTATTATAATATGTCATTTGTCATATATACAGAAGCTATAATTTACTACTATCTACTATTGGCTATTATATGATTTGTGTACCTGTAGCCATACAAAATAAATTTTAAAGTGCATCCTCATGAATATATTTTTTGCGTAAAAAATGTCAGGAAGTTTCTTAAATAACCTTATGTCTGTATATCAAAAACAAAGTGATTCCCAATAATTTGCATCCTTAAGTTTTCTGGTTTGGTTAAAGTCAGATGTAGGATAAGAAACAATCTTCAGAGCACACCACTGAATGACCTTGTTTAATATTTTGAACCAGCTAAAAGGTCTCTAGATCTCTGAGCTTTCCATTGAGAAGAAGGGCAGGCTGGGGCTAGAGTTGGGTCCAGAGTTTTGGCCTTAGCTATAGTCACCCTTTGTTGGCTGTGTATGTGAATGGGAAGGGATGCGTAACAGCAGGAGGATCCCTATCCTGTCAAACACAATCCAGATGGATTACAGAGATCTGAGGGGAATCTAGGAGCACTGAGTCCCAAGGTGTGTTTTCTGGACCCTGGCACTTCTAGCATTGCAAACAAGGACTAAATCCTAAGGTGTGCTTTACTGGTTCCCCAGTAGAGAGTGGCTGCAGCTTTGATCTTTTCCCATGCTGCCCCTCCTTACATCCTTTCCTCAGTGTCCAAGTGCATTTTTAAGTGGTGTTAGACGGACAAATGTCAGATGCACAAAGACGAGAGGATTTGATGGTCATTGTTACTGTGATCACTGCACCATTTAGCTCTGATTTTAATTGCTTTGTGTTTGGTTGCCTACCCAGACATCGTACAAAGGGGCATTCAGACTGAGAATTTTGACTATTGACAAACTTAGTGGAAACAACATCATAGGCACAACTCCATTACAATTTACAGGAAGAAAGTATTTCCACAAATGGAATAAAATCCAGAAAAAAGGAATTTAACATGTCTTTGACATATTATGAGTAATTTTGACTTATTATATCTACCCACTGTCCTATACTTTCAAATAGTCCCTTTTTGCATTTTGAATCTCCACCTATACATATCTTGTGAACTTTTATATCACTCTGACATGCTAGAGACAGTAAAGAGCCTCATGTCTGCTTTGGTGCTGTAGAAATATATTGCAAGACCATATCGATCTTTAATTAAAGAAGCTCTTAACCTTGGCTGGGCGGAGGACCCCCAGGCCAGGGAGTTAATTAATGTACTAATAGTCATAATATTTGTGCTGTGCACGGGGAGGTACATAAAAGATTATCTATTGTATGAGCAGTTTATCAGCTCAATGATGCTGGAGCCCCGTGCTGTGCGTATATCAATATTATGGGCAAAAATCTGCTATATAGACAGAAGAGTGAGAGTCAGTTTTTTTCTTTTAATATCTCTCTTGGTTCATCAGCAGTTTAGCAAGGCTCTCTTAACCTTCTGGGATTCCTGTCTGATCATAACCAGGAAACATTGATGGGCCTTTTTCAGACGCTAATACTTTGCTTCCTTGACGTTACACAGAAGCCATAAGCCCCCTCTAAAGGATCCACCTCTTCTCTAGATGAGTTAGGGGTCCCTCTCCACCGCTTTACCCCAAACACTAAAGGTGCAGGCATCTCAGCCCTGGATCAAAACCTCATGCCACTGACCTTTTTTCTGGTCCCAACATCCACCACACTGTCACATAAACACATCCTATGGGAGGGACGGAGGGAGAGAGGGGGAGAGAAAGGGAAAGAGAGAGAATTTTTTGCTTGTGTCCATACTGTGTTCAGAGGCCCCGGACACACTGTGATATCACCCTTTATAGCTCTATTGATTTCCTCTCAGGATGCAACTATTAACATTGAGCTGCTGGGGCTGCTGCTGCCGTGCTCTCTCTAGGTGGAGATACCGGCTCACACCCCTGGCCTCGCGGATTAAATGTGGGGGGGATTTGAGAGTACGGTGGGGGAAGCATGGGGGAGGCACATGCTTTTATAATTAAGGTCAGCTGGGATGCATTACAGCATTTGGAGGTGTTAAAACGGGCCCTCCTCAGAGAGTATGTTGGCATTGCCCACGCTCGTAAATTAGCCACGCTCCCTGCTGATGTTAGGAACAAGGGGGTGGAAGGAGGGGAAAAGAGGGTGAAGGAGGCGGGGGAAAATTAGGGGAATGATGGGATGTTGAGATGAGGTGGAATTAGATTGTCGGTTGTTTTCTTTTATAGGAATCATTGATTTCAAATGTGGTATGGAACCATATGGAGCATAATGCACTTAAATTGGTAAAGGCCAGTGGGTACAATAAATAGTCAGCCTGTGATGAATGCTTCATAGACATCATAATTGATACTGCATTTGGATACCTCTTGGTTAGTCTAGAAAATGATCTCGTGGTTATCATGAAACAGCTAAAATCCTGCCTTTTTAAGGAAAAAGAACGTCAACATAATGAAGAACACATTGATATTTGTACAAGCCGTGAAAAATAATACAAACCACCTTTAACATGGTACGGAGAGACAGACAAATAAGTAAAAGAAAGGACAGGTAAATCAACAGATGCTCACAGAAAAAGGGCAAGAGGTGTGTGTGAAGAACTCTAGCGCTAACACTGGCTCCAATGAGGAAGAGGAGACAAAGACGGCCCTTCAGGATTTACAATAGAGACACTGTCTGTGCGGACAGGGGAGGGGTAAGGGAACAAACAGAACACAAGGGTTTCACAAACAACCTGTCATAAGGCATTCAACAGGACGGGTTTGACTAGGACACCCAGCTCATAGCCAGCACCCAGGGTGAGGCACAGGTCAACTTTTTGAGACATTATGGGAGAAATAAGATTTGCAGAGGATAGAAAGAGAGGTTATGTTGGACCTTCGTATTTGTAAAAATGATATGAAAAATAGGAAATAGATGAGGCTCTGTGTAACTTTTTTTAATCCCATGTAGTTCTTTAATCTTCATGTTAAGAAATCCATGGAAACGGAGTACTCATGTGTTTTGGCTATAGCCTTTTTCCAGGGTACCCTTGACTCATGTAAAAAGGTTATAGAAAAGTTAACTCATTTCTGTGAAAACCTCAACAACGGTAATGAGGGGAAAGGCTCAGGGTTAGCAGTGAATTCAGACAAATACCAAATGACATAAGGTGGACTAATTCCTCTAAGCAGGATTTGAAATGCTGATAAAACATTAATGATATTGAAGCTTTTTAAAAGCTTGTTACGGCTTCTGAGCAAAGTCATGGTTGGAGAGACTTAGTATAAGACCTGGCTTATACTAAGTCTAAGAGAAAAAACACTCAACCCGTCCTTGCAACCACATGGGTCGTTGTTGTCATTTTGATTTATTGGTATTGATTTCAGTTTTGAGTAGAGCCAGTTGATGATTCTGGTCTACTTTGACAGATTGTAGGCAGCCAGTCGACCCCTTGACCCCCCCGAGACAAAGCAGAATGCCAAAAAGGTGGCAGAAACAGAGGGTAATCAAACTCTGTGTCGCTGACCGTGGTTGCTATATTCTAAACTGGACTGGCCTCGCTTGAGTTTGGGTTTCTGTTGACACTTGACGGTGCACTTTGTAGTGTATAAATGAAAGAATACGTTAATTTTCGACATGCTGTGAATGAATTTCTTAAAGAACTCACTTGCTAAATTCATCAGTCTGTATCCCTGAAAGACAGGTGATTGCTTTGCTAAAATGTTTGTTTTTTCATCAAGTAACCAGACAGGAGTATTTTGGTATTTTTCTTATCATAGCTATGCTTGTGTATTGCTGTGTACATCCTTGCCTTAGTGTGTTTAATCAGCTGTATTTGCATGGGATTGCATATTTCGCCACGTTAAATCTGAATGCAAACCTGTACTTCGACAAAATGGAATGAAATCTGTTGAACACTGCTGAACTGTCACACAGAAATATAGTAATGGGCTCCAAGCTGCCAGCAATGTTCAAAGGTGTTTTTTTACACCTGTATTTATTTGACCATTATGTTAAATTGTCCCCATAAAGCCCCACTTGGCAGAGCCATACTCTGAATCTCTTTGCGAGCCACTTAAGTGTACCACTGGGGGTTAGTGAATGCCATGGACCCAATATGGAGGCTTTAAGCAGAATAAATAAAGCCAGTTTAGTTATGCACTGCCCCTTTTGTGGCTGAGCAGGTTGTGTTTTGTGAGTTTTCTTGCATACTGCTGGTGATACTATGTATGAAATTTTGCAACACACTGCTAGTTCATGCTTATGTTAGATGTAGTGGGTTGTTCAAGTCTTTTGATTATTCCTTATTGTACTTTGAAAATTGATAATTTAAAGTATTTATCTAAGCAAGGCTCAATCATTCTGTTTGTCTATCTATCAATATATTGATTGATCAATTTATCTATCCATCTGTATGTTTGTCTCTATGGTATCTACTGAGCCACCACGGCGGGATATGAACTTGCAACGCCTGACTTCCAGGTGCGCGCTCTACCGCTGATCTGTCTGTCTGTTTGTCTATCTGTCTATCCATCCATCCATCCATCCATCCCTCCATGTATGTAATGCAGGATGGATGAGATGTGATACCAATATCATTGTACTTTATGTTTAAAGTATATTTTCTCATATGATAAAGTCAGTCAGAATCACTCACCTTGATGCACACTTCAGGGAATTCACACACAAATTACACACATCATTCTGAAAGAAGGTAATGAGTATGTGTGTCATGAAATTATTATTATTTTTAATCCCTCATCATCATGATTTGATCAATGAGATTTTCAGATCATCACTCCTCAATAAAGCCATAGTGATCCACAGGCCTTCAGGCCACAGTCAGAGTAAGGGGCAAGTGGCGATGAAATAAGGCCGGCTAGCTCTGTTAAGACCACCTCTTATCAGGGGTCTACAGCCAATGGATGCCAAGTGGCAGCCGGAAAATCACAGATCAAGCACGCTTCGTTAAGAGTTAGGGCCTGGCCCCAGAGAAGGGTAAAGCACAAAATTAATATACAGAGCACTAAAGGCAGGTGAATGTCTTATGGAGGGACTGTTGAGAGTGCTAATAACTAGACTTAGTGGTCAAATCTGGTGTATTTACCGTCTAAATTATGATAAATATACATGGTCCCCATAATAATATTAATAATAATAATTCCATCCATCAATTGTCAACCGCTTATCCAAAATCAGGTTGCGGGGGAACTGGAGCCTATCTCAGTTCTCATTGGGTTAAAGGCGGGGATACACACTTGAAGGATTGCCAGCCCATCAAAAAGCAGAGCAATTAGGGGAATAGTGTCTTGCTCAAGGACACTTTAACATGCTTCTCTGCAGACGCGGGGCTCGAATCTGCAACCTTCCGATCGCCAGATGACTGCTCTGCCCACTGAGCTATGTCGCCCCCTATTATTATTATTAGTAGTAGTAGTAGTAGTTGTAGTAGTAGTAGTAGTAGTAGTAGTAGTAGTAGTAGTAGTAGTAATGATAATAATAACATTATTATTATTATTATACTTGTAACTCAACTGTTTGGCCGTATATTTTCTCTAAGTATGTCAAGGTGAGGATAGAATGAACTGGGTGATAATGTGTAACTCACTTATAAACGTCTTTTATGAACACAGCTGACTTTGCAAGTGCAGTAGCAGTAACAAATGCAGGGCAAATGACCACACTGTAATGGGGTGTATACCCAATTAAGGCACTAGAACAAAAAAGGAGGATCTAAAAATTCTTAGGGAACACTGAATATGGTTGTAAATGGAAATGTATAGTCCTAACAGTTCAACATAAGTTGCTGAAATGTGTCAAATTTGTCATTGTTGAATGGTGTGGCAGCATGCAGGACACAGTTGCTTTGTGTTTGTCTTAAAATGGAATAGCAAAATGACAGTTGTTGAGAATTTATACAAATTTGGCTGATGGATAACTAAGGTGGCTTACTGTTGAGCTGTTGTTGAGTGTGCTTTTGTAAACAAAACCATAATGGAAGCCAAGTTTCACAAGTCCTTGTCCTGCTCAATTGAAGAGATCCCGAGTCCTTTGTCGAAAGTTTAAGGAACTTTTAGCAGCTCAAGAGAATTTTGCCTCAATTTCAGAAACTGGGCATTTTTCCACAACAATTTACACTCTTGCTGTTAAGATAGGCTGGAACAGATATGTCAGCCCCTCCTCCTTGACCTGTGCCCTTTGAGAAGCAGGCAAAAGTGTGTTCCGTGATTAATGGCTGGCTGAGGTATAGTATGACTCCAGTTCCAAACACCCTGTCCTCCTGGATCGAGGTGACAGTCTCCTCAGACTCTTTATGGAAATTAACTGCAAACACGGCCAATTAGACCTGCGTTATTTAGAACGACTCAGCTTTTCACCCTGAATAAAAATGGGCCTTGATAAGACCTCAACACTTAGACAGTACAGCAAATTAATCTGAAGTTGGTGTTTTGCCAGAGCCAGCCAATCTCAAAAGGGAACATTAACAGAATGGGGAGCTTTTTTTTATCGGCTTCAAAAGATTGAAGAAAATACAGGATGAATTAAAATCAGGATTTGGAAATAACTTCAGGGACAAATACAACTTAATCTGAATCAGATGGCATGGCTAAAATATGGATAGAAGATGTATTTGATATACCTTAGGTTTCGCAAGCTGGCAGTAGACTGCGAAACAAATGCTTTAAAATGTCTAAAGTATTTGTTTGCATTACAGCTGCAGACCAAACTTTCCCAGGTTCTGCACCTTTTATTCCAAATGTGTAACCAGGAATTAAGCATATGTATAATGTCCTTTCAGTTGACCAGCTAAAGATAGGGCTCTTAACCTGATACGCTGTCTTAATTTTCCCATTCTCAGGTCAGCGTAGAGAGCGACAGCATTAGAGTGAGGAGGAGGGTCCTTACTCTATGAGCAATAATACACTGTGGAAGTTGCAAAGGGCAGAGTCTCTAGGAAATCTACTCTTTCTTTGAAAAAATGTCAAGGGAGAGATAGAAGATTGGCACCACAAAGAGCCCAAAATAGCACAGGCTGCTACGCGTTGTCAGACGAGATTTGGGCTGAGACACTGACTTTTGTTCTGCAAAGTGTCGGCCCCTGAAAGGGAGATGGGAGGTGTAAAAATTGCGATTTTTCCTCTTCCCCTGGTTATGTGCAATACACTGCCCTCCTGCTAATGCATGTGCTGGGACAGAGGCTTGTAATGTCACAATTATTCCTTGTCTGCTGCAGAAATAGCCTTATTCAGCACCTGGGTGGGGTTGAGAGGTGGGCAAGTAAGGAGTATAGTTCTTTCCTTTTTGCCCACAACTATAGTGAATGGCATGAGTGGTCACAGAGGCGGGTATTCATCAAAGGTGTAGGGCCTAGTCAGAAGATTAGGACTAGTCCTTAGGGCTCTCTGCATTCCCATAACTTCCAGTGCACCCACATTCAGCATTCCTTCATTCGGGCTCACCCACAATAACAAAGGCTTCGTATATTTAACGCAGGTTTGCCCCTGGGCCACATAATAGGATTAGGAATAATTTCTACAAATTTACAAAAACAAATCACATGGCAGGGCTTAGAGTTTGCTGATAATTTCCATAGCTGATAGATCAAAGCAAGGCACAGGGACTGCAGAGCTAGGCAGTAGGTTGACCCTGGTCTGGCATTTTTAATGAAAGGGTTAATCTTCTCAAAGGTGACTATTCAGGAGCAAGCGGTGTGACCAAATGAAGAATTCAGGTCCAGGATAAGAAGGAGAATAGTGGTCTTGAGGATACTGCTGGGTGACAGCAAGGAAGCCCTGAACTAAAACTGTGTGATGCTGTATCAGCTTATATACAGAGCTGAGGCCTCTTTCCTCAATTCATTGCAAAAAGAATGAGAAGAGAGAAAAAAGAGGGAAGCTGTTTGAAGAACCTATGGCATATAGGCCCAAAGCTATTTCATGGATGACAATATACAAACTTGCACTATTGACTCCATGAAAAAAATCCCTATGATAAGCAACCAGATTCAGTCATGAAAACAAATGCAATGACTATGGCAGTTGCATACACACTCCCACACACCGCATTTAATGGACACAGGTGCATGCACAGATACACACACAACCACGTGTGTGTGTGTGTGTGTGTGTGTGTGTGTGTGTGTGTGTGTGTGTGTGTGTGTGTGTGTG
>OMLC01036529.1:0-18522 GCA_900302585.1 Regalecus glesne
CTCTGGGGTACTGGAGTCTATCCCAGCACTCATTGGGTGGAAGGTGTTGAGACCAGTATAACACACACCAATGGACATTTTCCATTGTCAACTGCTTATCTGAAGTCGGGTCACAGGGTCATGCTGGAGCCTATCCCAGTGCGGAAGGCGGGGAAACGCCCTGGACGGGTCATCATTCCATTGCAGGGCTTGAGGGATTAGGCGTTCAGTGTCTTGCTTAAGGACACTTTGACATGTTCTACAGGGGCCGGGGAATCTAACCACTAATCTTCCAATTACTAGACAACGCCCCTGCCCCCTGAGCTATGCCACCATTGCTACCATTGCCCCTTTAACTGAAACTTGTTTGACAGAAATAAGTTTTTTGTTTTGTTTTTTACTGCTGGCAATGAGATCAGACCTGGGTTATTCAAATGTTGCTTCAAATAACAACTGTAGAAAACATCACAGGATGTAAAATATATGTCTATGCACATTTCAATGATTTCATCAACCGCATAAACTAAATAACTCTGTATCAAGGCCCATAAGAAAAAGAAGGTCTGGTACAAAACTGAGGTGATAGTTCATCTATGAATGTTTCTATGTGTGCTGTCGGACATTAGAACTGATTCGATTTGAAATCTCTTAGTCTCAGTTTCAGCATATTCATGGCAGTGTTGATGCCAGCTACTTGACACTTGTAAACTATAGCTTGATTTACAAGTTTTAAGGTTGTCGGTTAAGGCATGGAAAAGCTGTCTTTTACTTATTTCTTGCACCTTAGGACATTTATTTACTACATACAATGAAAATAAGAGTACCTTTTATTTAAACTTTTGTTAAAGCATGTTGTGCATTCATTCTTTCTAGATGCCCTCTCCTCCTCTTGTAGGCTTGTAGTTTATTCACCTTAACTGGCTTGAATGTGTAAATGGACTGAAAGTTACCAAAGTGCATGATGCATAGTATGTATTATGTAGAATTTCAGGGTCCATTTGCCTCTTTTGGTGCTTATTTTGCATATTAGTCACAGAATAAAGAAATACTCGTGTTAGTCAAAAGGCGTCTAAAGCCGATCATGACCATAAATTACATCTGGAGGAGACACTTTGGGTTAAAGCGAGTACTCGGCTGATCTTATTACTAATAAAAAAGGGCAACAAGTAGAAATAACACATTGCACGGCAAGAAGGGGACGAACACGTCGCCTTAGCGCTCTGTGGCGACCACGCCGGTCACCAGGGTGTTGTGATTCACTGGGTGAGATCCACCGTTTAGTGTTACGATGGCAGACGTCAGTATGTAGGCCATTACAGTGGAATACCACACTGGCTTGAGTGTTTGACTAGCATTTGCACATCATGAATGGAAAATCCCCATGACTAGAGAGCAGAGAACTCGTGGCGTGATGTTTGACATCATGCAGATGTAGGGACAGCTGCAGATCAAGAGTTAAGTCTTAAGACTCAGTGGATTTATGACACTGTGTGGAAAACATTAAGGTTGTGGCCCTGGACAAAGACAGATGTTGTCTTAACGCTGAGATGGTGCCTGGCTGATAGCAGTAATCCCTTGTGTACATGTTATTCGGCAACGAGAACTATTTTGCTGTTTCAGGCTGTAGAATATTTGAAGTCATGTAGGAATATGGGAATTTTTACTTGGACGCCGACACAGTGGAGGTCTGTTTTACGTGTCACCACTAGTCCTCACGTTGTGGGGGTGGACACGGACATAGGTGGAGCTGGGGAGGGATTAAGGCCAGATGCCCTTGCTGACGCCCTGCATTGAGCTCAAATTTGCGACATGTCTTTTACGACTCGTACGGTAGATGAAGAGCTACTGCCCGTGTGTGAGAGCAGCCATCTTTAAAACGCTCTGGTGCCTGTCCAGTAGACAGAGCAGTTGAAATTTGGCACAGATGCGTGACTCCTAGAATGGAATCAAGCTGAAACCCCTGCTCAAGATGGTGGACCTCAGTGGTGTCCCGCTTTAAGGACAAACTCGTACAATGCCCTCGTCGAAGCAGATCTCGCAATATTTGTTCTCCTGCCCTCTTGTTTCTCCTGCTACTGTGTGATAGTTGCATTGGCAAGGTGGATTTGCTTTAGGAAGTAGTTGAGGTGAAGATGTCTTTGTGAAAGTGCCACATGATTCCGTTCAGTTGCCAAACGGCTGTCACTATCTCCAGCGAGCTGGGAAGTTTCACCAAACTGTCTTCCCCAGGGTCTGATGACAAGCAAACTTTAATGAACCCATTCAAACTATACAAAAGAACCTTCCTTTAGGTTGGCTGTGCATAGTATCAAGACTGAAGTCATGAAGTTCCTCGACTCTGCGGCAACCACTTTCAGTGTCTTCTGCTATATTTTGGGCCTCCACCCATTAATGAACTGCATGAGCTTCTTGACTTGCAGTTTGCTGAGCTTGAAGTCATCTGCCAGGATCTCTTCGGTGAGCTGCAGCAGCAGGTTCCCATCGATCTTCTCCGACACAAACAGAGAGACAATGTCATCGGGAAGGCCGATGAACTTCAGAGATTTGGACACCTCCTCGATAGAGAGGCCAGCCAGGCTGGACGGAGGCTGCCACGGTGGCACCACACCAGGCAGAGGCAGGCAGTTCGGGGTCAGAGGGGGAGAAATGGAAAACATGTCTTTTGTGCCTGGCTCGTGCTGGCTGAGCCGGCACTTAGCAGTGTCTTCCTCTCTGTCACAGAGGGCCACGTACAGATAATCTGCACCCGTCTTCACCATGTTTAGTATGGGCGTTCTTGGAGGTAAGATGGGGCAGGAGAGGCTCTGTTTAGTGTTAATCTCCTCCATGGGCATGTCTCTGTACATTTCTAAAGCGTAACTTGAAGACTTGGTGCAAAACTGGTTCATAGTGGCTTGCTGAGACCGGAAGTCATTGCTCGTGTGGGTGTGCTCCCGTCCATCGAAGTCAAATAGGCTGGATGTCTTTGGGGTCCCCGGGGACCTCTTGCGGGGGTAGCTGTAGTAACTCCGACAGCCGGCTGGTAGGAACTCATCCAGGCCCTGGCCCTTCCCACCACTGAAGTTGTTGGGCCAAGACAGCCTGGAGGAGGTCCGGTCCGGGGGCAGGCTCCTCCGGGGCAAAGCGGGGTTTGCCTCAGTCAGGCTGGTTTTCGTCCAGTTACAGGGGTAACAAACATGGCTCTTCTCCTCCGACTCAACCGCCTCACTTTCACCTCCTCTACTGCAGGTAGAAGAGCACAAGACGGGGTTTGTGGAACACGTGGAGACGTTTTTGTTCCTCTAAACACAATAGTTACTATATTAATGCAAGAAAGGTTTTTTTTAAACGGAACTAAAAACTGAACTTATTGGACTAAGCATAGTGGGGGAATGGGTAGTTTTCCATGAACAATGTCAGAATGTGAGGCATTCATTGCAAAGTGCTTTGAGTGGTCACTGGGCTAGAAAAGTGCTATATAAGAGCAAGTCCATTTACCATTTGCTGAAATCTCAAAATTTCTGTGAAAAGAGAATATTTGGTAATAAATCCGCCAACATCACACCTCAGTGGTTGAAGTCTGTCGTAGATATGCAGTTCAGAATGCTCACTTTGGTTCAAGGAGTAGAAAAGAGTTGTTTTACTGGTCACATGATCGAGGCCGGTAAAATTTGTTCTCTGCATTTAACCCATCCTAATCTATAGGTACAGTTAGGGGAGTCAGTGTCTCGCTCAAGGGCACCTCGACATGCTTTCTGCAAGGGCCAGGGATGTACCACCTATCTCTGATTACTAGATGACGGCCCTGCCTCCTGAGCTATGCAACCCCCTCTCATAATTCACCCTGCTTGTTCTAGATCCTTTTAGCGGGTGTAAAACGCTTGGAACATCGTCAACAGGAGCGTTCCACTCCTTCATGACCTGACACCAGTGAAACTTGTCTTCTACACTGTTGCTATTTACGTCTGTCAACGTGATGCTTATGTTCTTACATGTTGTGAAGGCCTGAGGAGTAGTAAGAAAGCGTGGGACTCGGAGAGCGCGTCTCCTGCTGCCGTGGTTTGGAGATGATGGAACATGCAGGCATCTGTTTGGAACTCCGAGGAGGAATCGGCGGAGCGTTCAAAAGGCGGCACTCTTCCTTCACCTAGAAGTAAAATAGATCGGCTCCATAAGACAACAATATGGCAAAATAACCAAGTCTTGTGTATTATCTTATGGACGATTCTCTGTAATTGCACTATTCTCTAACGTTTGTGTCAAAGTCCTATACTCACAGCTTCAGACTTGGGCGGGACCGGGGGCGGAGATAGAGATACATCACAGCTGGTGACCGGAGCTATAGGACAGGCGGGCATGTAGGACAGTGCTGCTGTGGTGCCACTGCTATTGTTGATGCCCCGTGTCCCTTCGCTGATGGAGGGTTTGGGGATGCGGCCTCTCAGGTGATCCAACCACAGCTCCTCATAGGGGAGGTCCGACTTGAAGAGGGGCGGCTGGGGGCTGGTGTTCTCCAGCAGCTCATGGCAAAAGTGCTCCGTGTCATGCAAGTCTGCTGGGACGTCCGAGGGCAGGAGAGCCCAGTCGCCACAGAGTGCCATGCAGCCCTGCAGGTTCACCTCGCTATTTCCATGCAGGTTGTTGCCGTACACGCAGACTGACAAGCGGTGAAAGGACTGAGTCAGTTCCTCCCGGGCGTGGCTCAAAGAGCTGGGGATGTGCATGTGAGCTGGGCAGCCGTTGGTGCCTCCGCCGCAGCTTCCGTTCCCACTGCTTTTCTTGGGGCTCTTCCCGTCTTCATTCCAGTCTGTCCGCACGTCCCGGACTGCGCGGGAATAGTCATCTATGTCAAACTGCTCCTGGCAGAAGGTGAACCAGCGGTGCACCATGGTGTCCAGCCACAGCTCCCCCTGCAGGAGGCCTTCGGGGATGATGAACTGGGGCATGGCCGAATGGAAGGAAAAGTGGATGGGGATAATTTTGTTGCTGCGCAGGACACAGCACACCACCACTGTCTTGGTCTGAATGTTGACAAACTTGTAGCGGTGGCCTTCGCGGATGAGGTGCAGGTCATGCTGATTGCGTGGTGGGCTGTTGGGCACGGTGACGTTGACTGGCAGGCGCGTCTTCTCCACGATGTTGCGGATGGTGTGCTCACCCTCTTGCATCTGCAGCTCCAGCGGGCTGCAGGTACTGAAGCGTCCTTTGCACTGGAAGGGCAGGCTGATGCTCTCGTTAGTGCGATGATTCATGCAGATCAGACAGGGCATCTTGCCGCGGCCGATTTTGCCGATGGAGTTGAGTTTCCCGATCTTCTTGAAGATGGTGTTGAACCGGGACTTCTCTTTGAAGGTCTTGGCGTAGAGGATCTCAGCCTGGCCCATCAGGGTCAGCTCGTCTCCGGTGCTCAGTGTGATGCTGTAAACCTCTGTGTCCTCGTTACATTCACCTGAAGCCATCTGTGAAAACAATGCTGGAACTTCAGTGTTGTACAAAATGTGTTCGTCATACCTCCCTAAAGAGTTCCAGCTTGTTGTGGTGGTGAAGATGAGTTCAGCAAACGAGAGGTCTGTTTTACATGTCACCATCAGTCCCCATGTTGTGGGGTGGACACGTACTTTGATGGAACTTGGGGGATCAAGGCCGAATGCCCTTCCTGACGCCCTGCAGTTGGTTCGAACCTGCAGCCCCTGGCTCATCAGTACCGTAGCACACCCTCTACCACCTCGCTGTTGCGGCCTCCTAGTTGAGATTTCAACCTCAACTCCACTGATTTTTCACATCTAAAACAGGAAACTGCCCTTTGTTGGGTGTGGCTTTCTGTTTGGTGGTTATTGACCAATGTTATAAAGAAGCAGGATTTAAAAAAAAGTTTGTTATCTTCATGCTGGACGTGGTATGCTGGCTGTGGAACCTTTCCCTCCTCAGCTCATATACCTCAGCAGGTGCTTGTGAACAGTCAGCCCCCAAAGTCACTTGTTATCAGTAAACTGAATGAACTGATGGCTGAACGTGTGCCCCAGTATTACACAGAGATGGATCAGCACCGTATTCGATATGGACATGTTCCTGTCTGGAAGGGAACCTGTTCACCATGGCAGCATTTCCATTCCCAACATACATAGATGTTTTGAAGCTTTTGTCAAAGATGTGGCGTTTTCTCTGTGTATGACAACACTATAGTTCATGTTCATAAGGGGCTGCAGTAGCTCAGTGGTAGAGCGCAGGCTTCAGGAACTGATAAGCCAGATGTTGCAGGTTTGAACCCAACACGGTGCATCAGGAAGGGCATCCGGTCTTGATCCCCCAAGCTCAATCTAAGCCGTGTCCTCCCACAACATGGGGATTGATGGTGACGCGTAGAACAAGACCGCTGTCATGGTTGCTGTTTCTAAGCATTCCAGCAGAACACAAAGTCCACAGTGGAACGTTACAGGGATTTAATGTTTACCTCTGTGCCCCACTCACTAGGAAGCAAACACTCAGGGAAGTTTGGCAACACCACATGTTTAGAGACACAAAACGGCAGCTAACTTCTCTCACCAGCGAAGCCTGTTTACCTTTTGTGTCTTACTTTCTTTTGCAAACTCCTCCACATAAGCATGGAAAATGTCCAATGCTGCAAAACAAGACCCTGGTCACAGTGGTGTCTGTCTTTCAGTTTACATCTGTCTGTCTGCATGTGTGTTGGTCTGTTAATCTCCAGCTTGTCTTACTCTGGCTGTCTGTAACTGGATGCACATCACACATGTAATTACTTGTGAGGATCCAGTACTGGTGACATACACACAATCCAGTGAGGTGGACCATTGGTAGTATTTCTTCATACGACCCCAACTTCTTTTTCAATTGTTATTTACAGATGCATCATCGAGCCTTTTGCAAACTAGACTCTGGACAGGTCGGGCCTTCCGGAGGTTAGTTCTTATGTCAAGCCTGACCTCATTTGCTCTCAGTGGTGATGATGGCTGTGAAGTGTGTGGACACCCACTCTGAGCATCACTAATGGAACTACACAGTAGGCAGTAGGCATTCTAGTGGGTCGGGTGGTGTGGATTGGCTCTCATGATGGGTCAGGTGGGTGTACGTATTAAGAAACCCGAACCAGTGCGACACTGCTGTACGTCTGTAACAACTAACCTTGATTCTTGTTAGAACTGGAGTGAAAGACATACCTTCACATTGAAACTTATATCCTCCATCACATACACCCTCTCAGGAAACGCTTTTGCCACTTCCTCCACGCTGTTGAAGTACTGCACAGGCTCCTTCACATCTCTGTCTTGCTCCAGTAGCTTAAACTGACCTGTGACACAAACAGACAGGTCCAGTCAGACATCCATAGTGGCTCTTGACCCTGCATGTCGACATGACTGAAAGTCAAGTCTGTGACACAGCTAGGTGTGGTTCAGTTTTCTCAGCATCTTTTAGACCTTTCCAGGAGCTAACGTTCAGCCAGTCATCCTTAAACAGGCGTTTTGCCTCTTCTCCGCTCCCAGAGTCAAAGCTGAGCGGGCCCTCACATCCTGAGCCCTCCGGCTTTAAAATGCTCTGCCTGAGATTGGCAATCCCCAATTGCTTCTTAAACATACTTTCCCTGACTGGATTTTCAGAAAGCTAACACTTGAAAAGTCTTACATTGAAACTCACCATAAAATAACAAAATGTACGGTTTAAGCTTGTCTCTTCCCTGTATTTACCTTTCAAAAGTACTAATTTGTGGGATGAGAGGAGGTGCATCTTTAAAATCGGGGTTGTGGAAGGAGATGCCCTTCTGACTGACATTTGGCATTACTTTGAATCACAATAAATGGTGAAGGGCTCCACAAGACTTAATCTGTCGACACACTGGGCATGTGGGAACCTCCGGCACAATAGGTTGTATTTTTTGTGCACTGCCAGTTTGATACAATAATGACTCATTTTGCCAACAACTCTGGACTATGACAGATTTTTTACTCAAAGACAAAAAATACTCAAGAGTACGTTTTGGAGGCAACTGAATACATTGGCCCTAAGGTCCTGGGTTCGAATCCCAACCCAGGTCCTTTCTGTGTGGAGTTTGCATGTTCTCCTGTGTCTGTGTGGGTTTCCTGCAGGTGCTCTGGTTTCCTCCCAACATCAAAAAGACATGCATGTCAGGGTTAATACTCTTGCCTGTGCTCTTGAGCAAGGCAATAGGGGGGAAAAATGGAAGTTAGTCCCGGGATGCTGCAGCTGCTCACTGCTCCTTTACAATAGGATGGGTTAAATGCAGCGAGCACATTCCATTGTATGCATATACAATGAAAAATGAATGAAGGCTCTTCTTTATCTGGAAACACTTCCATCTATACAGTAATGTCTTTCACAGACTTTGCATTTGAAAACTATGATGTTATTCGGTAGAGGACAGCCTGTTGAGAAAAATACATCTCATGACCTTGAAGTACTAAACATGCTCAATTTGCAATAAACCGCACCCACAAACTATGATGTGGGCTTGACGTGGGAGCAAAACATGCGATAACATGTGATAATTCGTATGTAAAGTCTGATCCCACTTCCTCTCAGTAATCATGATGGTTGTGTCGTGTGCAGACAGCCACTCTGGACATCTGGACAAACCACTAGTGAATCCACACAGTAGGCATTGGTGTAAACAGAAGGCTTCAGGGTATGGTCACTCATGCAGGAAATTAACTATGGCAAATATCCACTTCCCATTCACTTTCACTTTACGTGAGTGTGTGCATGTGTGTAGGGGGGGCATTTGCTTCCTGTAGCAAAAGAAATTTGCATTATTGCTTTGCATAGAGTTCAGCTATGGTGAACATGGACCAGTGAATTTGGAGCCTCAGCCAATAGCAAAGAAGTGGTGGAGTTGACCCCATTTAGCTGTGATTTGCCGTGGCTTTCTTAGTGAGCCAGGATGGAGGAATTTGTTGCTGTGACCAACCAGTCATTATTGTATGATGTTGCCTGTGAAAACCACAAAATGCCCCACAAGAGGGAGGCTGACTGGCTGACAGTGATTTGGCAGACATACACTGAACATAAATAAATGGTAAATGTATTAATAATATTCATTCATAATTCATGGTATACAACTTGTACACTGATGTGCTTCCTCCATATTTCTCCATGATAATATGTTAGACAATTAAGGGAAAAATTCATTTTTCTCTCTCTGGACTTCAGCATACATTTTCCCATTGCAAAGCCAACAACCAGGGAGCGTGGTAGTTCAGGTAGAACGAGAACTTCTGGAACTAATGGGCCAGAGGCTTTAGGTTCAAACCCACCACATGATGTCAGGATGGGCATCTGACCGTAATCCTCCACCCTTACCCCAACTTCTTTTCATCACTGCGATTTAGGTTCTTAAACTTCCAGTGAAGAATCAAATTGCAAATGTATGTCATTCTTAAATTGGTCAGAAATTCAGCATTTTCCAGACTAGGAAATAACTAATAAAACAAGGCAAGCTTTTGCAAATCTGTCTTACCTTCATAGTGCACTGGAATCTCTATTTTGGGTCCAATCACATAGTGTCCCTCTTCCAGACTGTGAGCAGTAATGGTTGTCCACTGGCGGCAGGAATGAAGTAGGAGGTAGTCGTTATCTCTCAGCCCATCAACCATCTGGCCTGTGCAAATAAAGACAATGGATAGGCACAAATAAGGGGATGGGTTGGATATATATACTGTGGGGAAAGTAAGTATTTCACCCCCTGCTGATTTTATGACTTTACCTCCTTACAAATAAATGAACTGTCTATACTTTTCATGGTAGGTTCATCTTAATAGAGATTTTTTTAAATATCAGAATAATCACAGTATATGAATTTTAAACATTTATTTGTGTTTTATTGAGGAAAATAAGCATTTCACCCCCTATAAACCAGCAAGAATTCTGAGTCCCACAGACCAGTTATGTGACCAGGAGGCACAAAGATTAGGGCTCTTACTTAGTTAGTACTCCTAATTAAGTATGCATTACTTGGGTAAAAGACACCCATCCACAGAATCACTCAATTAATCAGATTGCAACCTCGCCACAAATAAAATACTGAAATACTTATTAACCTCAATAAAACACAAATATATGTTTAAAATTCATATACTGTGATTTTCTGGGACATTTTTTAAGATTCTGCATCTCACTGTTAAGATGAACCGACCATGACAAGTACAGACCGTTCATTTATTTGGATGGGGGCAAAGTCACAAAATCAGCAGGGGGTTAAATATTTATTTTCCCCACTGTATCTATGTACACACACATACACACACAAGATTGAGACTTATAGATCCCAATGCCACAGTTTGATGAAGTAGCAATTTCAAGCAATAACAGTCTCATCTACTTCAACTGTAAAATAATTTATTCTCTGCATGTAACCCCTCCTGTTGTATAAGAGTTCATCCTCAGTGCCCAGGTAATCGGAAGATTGGTGGTTCAATCTCTGGCCCCTGCAGAAAGTGTGTCAAGGTGTCCATGAGCAAGACACTGAATCAATCCCCTTAGTGCTCCCAAGCATTGTGCTGGAGTTGTACTCCCTGTTTCTATACAATAGGATGGGTTAAATGCAGAGGACAGATTCCACGGGCCTTGGTCGTGTGGCAGATAAAGCATACTATATTTCTTTATGATTGAAATATGACTCCCCGTGTCTAGAGTATTATATTAGTAGTAATGCATTTATAGATCTGCACAATTGTGCCTCCTACAAATCCCATTCTATCATCATGCAACAAACTGTCAGTGGACCAGAGGACTTTTGTTTTACATTTTAGTTGTATGACTTTTTGTTTAAGGGCTCAAACTTGTTTAGTGATTCTTTCAGCGTCCTAATGTTTAATACGATTGGTCTGTGTATTGTCCTGCTGGAGTGCAAAACCACCGAGCGTTGGTCTTTCTAATTTATCTGTCTGTCTTATCTAGTTATCGGTCTGTCTATCTGCTAAGCTGCCTTGTCTGTATCTATCTTTCTGGATCCCTGTCCATGTGTCTTGTCTGTCGTTAACTCGCCTGACGCCAGGTCAGATGGCTTCACTCCGTTCACGTTGGCAAGCTGCAGCAAGCACAGCCCCAAACTGTTTTCATGCAGACAAATTAAGTTTTCTTACCGTTGTCCAGTTTGACGATCTGGGGCAACCTGTATGTACTGACGAGCTGATCCAGCGGCAGAGCCGTTGTGCTCCATGTGACATCTTTCAGATTGTTGTACAACATTGTTCCAAGGTCCATGATGGTATTATGTTCATTAACGGAACGTTCACAAACAGAGACGTTTAGCTAGCCAGCCGGGAGACAAGTCAACTCTCTGTCGACGCATCGGCGCTGGACATTGTGCTGTAATTGCTTTTTTGGATCGATCGCTGCTGTGTTTACTTTCCATCTATCAACGTATCGTCGGGTTTTGTTTTCTCGGAGCATCGCGCAGCCATGTTTGTTTGTCTGCTGGTCCGGAACCCCACCGCGGTAGTGCTTCCGGTCTAGCTGGGATTCCACAATACAACTTCCGGTAACTTTCAGACCTAAAGCCACGGTGGGAAAGTTACCGGAACTCACGGAGAGGCGACTATATGTAAATTATGTTGCTTCAATATGATTAAGTAGACTGTCCAGGTCCTCCATAAACCAAACCTAATGAAGTGAAAAAATAATCCACATTCTAAATTTGAATTTACATTTTCACGATTGGTGATTCAATCCCCGGTTCCCTCGGAAAGCGTGTTTGAAGTGTCCTTGAGCAAGACACTTATCACCACCAAAGTCCTTGATCCTTCTGATGGAGAGAAGACTTTTCCAGGGTGTTGTCCTGCCTTTCACCCAATGAGAACTGGGATGGGCTCCAGCATGACCTCGTGACCCGACTTCAGATCAGCAGTTGACGATGGACGGACATCTTAAAATGAGATGCATTGTTATGGTTTGGTGGTTTCAGAGACTCGTAAATTCTGATGACAGAATCCAGGATTTGGTCCCAACTTCCCAGGCCGCCATTGTTGAATAAGAATCCGTTCTTGACGTTTAGTCATCATGAGGGGCTCGGAGTAGAGCCTCTGCTCCTCTACCTAGAGAGGAGCCAGTGGAGGAGGTTCAGCATCTAGTCAGGAGGTCACCTGGTCTCCTCCCTAGTGAGGTGTTCCAGACACGTCCAGCTGGGAGGAGGTCACGGGGTAGACTGAGGACCAGGTGGAGGGATTATATCTCCACCCTGGCCTGGGACCACCTCAGGATCTCAAAGTCAGGAGAGGGGAGGTTTGAGTTCCCCTGCTTGAACCGTTACCTCCATGTCCCGACTATGACGATGAATGGATGGAATGGTATTGAAACATGGCATCAACCTTTATTTTTGCTATTCCAAAGCAAATGGGTCTTTTGGATTCTTTTACCACATTTAGTCTTTTTGACAACACATATTTTGACCTCAGTGTTCCCTATTGGAATACTGAAAGTTGCGGCGTATCCTACTTTTCCAGCCTCCTAGAATTTAATGTTAGTTGTGCAGCACTACACCCACATAAACTGTTCAAATGCTAGAAGATTGGCAAAATCTGATTACAATAATTCCATTAAGAAAGAAAACTCCCTAAAGTGCACTGTGGATGTCAACGGATCGTGCAAAATTACTGAAGAGAGTCACATAACCCTTAAGAAAGAGATTGGGGGTGTTGAATAATGCAACAATGACAACATGAACTTAAACTTCCTCATCGTCATCATGAGGCAAAAGCACTACAAGTCAGCAATAGTTCCTCATTCCAGCTTATAGCTCGGTACAACACTCACAAGCATGACTTTCGTGGGCACTCTGCGTCAGTGGGATGAAGCTATAGCCCGTGTCCACCAAGATGACTTGTCGGGGGCCCTCAGCATTTTCTTGTCCATCGAAGATCCCAATTCCAAAATCTACTTTAACATTGGTTGTCTTCATCTGCTCTTCCACAACCTGGATGCGGCTGAGAAGGTATGTCTTACATCATGTTTCACAGATGTGACTGGAGATGTAAAGTTTGATAGGAGCACAAAGAAAGCATGTACTCAGTGGTTTGTTTCAGTGTAAAACTGCCGTAGAAGTGTTGGTTTTGTGTGAAAAGGCAAGTCATTGAGAAAGGAGAAGTAGAGATCAATTTCTCAATACCATTGAAGGAAGTCACCATGTTCTCCGTCTCATCCACCTTTAGGCCTTCGATGGCAGCATTTCCAAAGATGAGCATATGGCAGTCGCCTTCTTTCAAAGAGGAGTCACATGCTACAAGAAAGAAAGGTAGGCCATGATCCTCATGCTTTCTGATGACATACGACACTGCGACCACAACACTAGCATTTAGAACAAGGTGATTATTGTAGTATGTTATCTGTTCACGTCTGAGTGCATAGATCTACTACGACTCTAGGCTGCTCCTGTTTGGAGTTATCACAGCAGAACATACATCTCCATCTCCTACCTTGTCTCACCAGACACCTGCATGTCCTCCCTCACCACATCATAAACCTCCTCTTTGGTCTTCCTCTTCTCCTCTTGCCTGGCAGCTCCATATCCAGCATCCTTCTCCCAGTATAGCAGCATCTCTCCTATATACCGGTTCCTGATCTGCTCCTTCTTCATCACTCCCAATGCAAATCTTAACATCTTCAAATAGGCCACATCCAGCTCCACCTCCTGTCTATTTATCGGTGACCTCGCTGCACAGATGAATGTGTAAACATGCATGTAGAATGGCTGTGGCAGAAAATGTCCTCAAGCAGGACAAAGGATTTGTCTGTCTCTATATCTGTCTGTCTTTCTGTCTGTCTGATCTTCTCCATCTTATCATTTGACATTTATATCACCTCCACTTTCTAATGTGCACTGGATAAGTTGTTGAAGTGTACCACAACCACAGTTGGACTCAAACTAATGTTACTCACTACTAATGAGCAGCATTACATTCCATCATTATAATGTTTGACTGACTGCAGTAGTAGCGGGATCATTCCTGTGTGCAGGTACGAGGAGAGCTTAACTGATTTCCAACATGCCCTCAAGGAGCTGCGGGGAAACCAGCTGATAGACTACACAACACTCGGTCTCAGAGTCCAACTGTATGCTGGAGAGGTAAGCCAACCAAGCTCATCTGTCCATACGTCCCACACGAGGGCTTCGAATCACAGTTAAATTCTCTGGTATTTCTATCGTTAGAGTTGACACTGATTCCTGAAGCTGTGAATCTGTCAGTTTGTGGCTTGTTGTGTCTGTTATCACCATATGTGTTCTCACTGCTAGTGTTATCAACTGATAATGTTGGTCTGGGCAGAACACGTGTACATGGAGGAACTGAAATACATTTAGTCTTGTGGTTGAGTCCTATATAAAAAAGACAGCTCACACTGTGGTTACACACCTGTGTGGGTGTGAAATCTCCCTCCCCTTCTCTTTTGGGTGGTGTGTGTCTTCCTCCAACTTGGGGACCCATCCACCACCTGACTTCTCTATTCTACTGCTGACACACCCATTAGATTCTCCATACCCTGAATAACACACAACCTGTTTAAATGTCAGCGTGGGGTTTCAAAATCTCTGCTCACTTTAAAGGTAGAACCAGAAAGAGTTGTCTGTTCCGGTTTGTAAACCCAGTATTAAAAGTTGGCCCCTCCTCCCCAGACCAACATCACCATAGGAACAAAGCCCCTGACTGTAGTTTCCAGAACACATCCCAGTGTACAGGCCACCTCCACATCATTCTCCATTACCACCCTCTCCATAAGGGCTTCCAGTTGGTGGAAGCCCACCCCAGATTCCCTCTCATTTTGGAAGGAGCTTGGTCTGCTTGGAGTTCGGTTTTTACTATATCTGCGTCTTTTTGGCACCGTGTCCACCATTGTCGTGGCTTTCTCTTGTCAGAGGTTCAAGATTGCTTCCTCTAGGATGTGTGCCGATGGTCTCAATCTGCCATTTAGTCACTATGTTTTCATAGAGTCCCATTGCCCAGTGACAATAAGGCTCCAGTTGGTCGCAATTCACTATAAAACAGAAAGAGAGGCTGAAGAAGAGGAAAGGTTAACACTCCGAGACGTCCCATAGGCAGAAGATGGAGGCAGAGGACAGGGTCTCTGCAGATACAGACACTACCACACACATATACTGAGTAACCATGGATGATTGAGAGGGATTGTTTTGGGGAAAAGCTTTCTTGTTCTGCCTTTAAATAGCCGTGTGGCCAACTGAGACGGGTTGTTGTTCATAAGTTTGTCCTGTGTGTTGCTGCAGGTGTTGCACAACGTCGCACTGTGTCAGGCTCACCTGGGGAGCTGGGAGGAAGCCCAGGGGAGCCTTTTTGCTGCTCTAGGCTACAAGACGGAGGCCAAACTCAGCCTGATAGACAAAGCCCTGCAGTCCACCCTGGTCTGTTCACCCTTTACTAAGCCCAACACCATGCTAACACTGTGTAGAGTGCTAAGGATAAGTCAGAATGATACAACAGTGCACTGGTGGTAGACAACAGAAACAACGTTTCACAGGAATCATTTGAAAAGAGGCGAATTACTTTTAAAAAGGCACCTACTTTACCTACTTAGCTAACCATAAGCCTTGACTTTCAGACTGTGACATTGACATGAGTTTGAACTTGGGTGGACAATTTAAAAAGTACTTCAGCAAATGTGTCTTCTACTCTTCTACTTTATTTCTACTCATATGGTACATTTGAACAAAAGGTGATCTCCTCTCCGATCCCCAAGGCAATCATAATTACATGAATCCCAGATCCTACTTGAACCACCTTATCTCTTCCTTACTTCTGAGATTCTCATCCAGGGGTCCATTTGGGGTTTTTTTTACAAGCCACAGTTTAGTCCTCGCGTTATGGGGCTGGGAACTGATGAGCCAGATGTTGCAGGTTCAAGAGATGACATGCTGACATATCTTGCAGTGAACAGTGCCCCTTTAACATATAAAGGTCCTTTAACCTCCATTCAACAGCTAATTTCATGATGTAGTTACTTGTGTCTGTATGTGGCTCTATGGGAATCCTGACTAAAAAAAAACGTTTTTGACGAAATCTGAATAGGTGTTTGATTCTTTGTCCCTTTCCACATTTTGCATTATGATTTGACAATAATGTGATGTTTTCTCACCAACAGAAACAGAAACTATTCAAGCTGGTTGAATTTCCATCCAAAGTATTGTTTAAACCAAATAAGAACTATGTGGCAGAGCTACAGAAAAGGGACTACCTAGGAAAAGCCAAGGTACCACTCTCTCTCTTCAATCCCATATTGTTATAAGCATCATTTTTTATCTCTTTATCAACCATTTTTTTGGAAAAAACACAAATCAGCAAACATGCATTGGTTGCAAACAGATCCACTGTAAATGTACCATTATACAAGACAGCTGTACAGTATTTATTAGTTCAATGGAACTTGATGATTGACACATCTGATCAATATAGATCAGTGAACTGTTTACTAGTCAATCAATCAAGTCAACATATCCTGTTTAATGCTTCTCAGTCATGTCCTCAGGTACCACCAGTACTGCTGGTTCTCTGTTCTCCCATGTTGTTCATCTCATTTATCTGTTCCTGATTGGAGGATGAATAACCGGACCAACTGGTGAATGTAATGAGCTACATGGTAGAACAGAAAACCAGCAGTTACTGGGGGTATCTGGGGACCAGATTGAGAAGATCCAAGCAAGTATTTGTCCTTCTTTTGACATGTTTACTAAGGGGTTGTTCTGTTGGAGTCAATAAAAAGGTTGTTGTCTTGAGGCTTGGCTTATGTGAGCACCACCCACCATTCAGTTGTCTTCAAGTTAATCCCGGTATTGATTCCACTGAAGGACTCTTCTCACTCTCCTCAGGTTGTTGCCTCCATTATTCCCCAGGACGAATTCTCGGGCTTTGCTCCACTAATGCCACAGGTGAGAAGGGTGCTTTCTGTGTGGAGTTTGGATGTTCTCCTCGTGTCTGCGTTTCCTCTGGGTGCTCTGATTTCTAACCCTATCAACTCTAATATACATGTTAGAGTTAATACTCCTGACTGCCTTGACCAAGGCAACAGGAAATAGAATTGGAGTTGGTCCCCAGGCACTGTAGCTGCTCCCTGCTCCTATACAACAAGATGGGTTGAATGCAGAGAACATATTTAGTTGCATATACATACAATGATAGATGAGGGAAGCTTCTTCCTGTGGCCGACTACTATGGATACATAGTTAGGAAATCTCTCCAGTATTCCTTTATCAGTAGAGTTATGTCAGTGAACACATGGGTACAGAGTCGTTGAATACGGGGTACAAGGATGAGTAAGGCAGTCACAGTTTGTAAGAAATCTCAACACACTACCCAGTAGGTCTATCCATCATTACCCTGGGTTGAAGTATCCATAGATGAGACGACAGAAACGGAGAACTTAGTGGCTGTTTGCAGAGTCTGAGTATGATTTCTAATATATAATCTATAGGTGTTGAGTGACAACTGCAGCAGATTAGTTTCCACCAACAGTCCCTGATTTCTGCTATAACATGCTGTATTTATCAGTTGGGTTGTTTATAAGTGGTCTAATTCACATTGTGTCTTGCTACTGTGTTTTTAAGGACTGTTAGAATGCCGTGGATCCCCATGCTGGGAGATAGACAGTTTGCTGTGTCTACTGTCCAGTAATGTTAGAAACATTGTTGTCCGATTTGAAATTGTGATCTTATTTTTCTTCTCTGTATCTGACAGACTGAAGATGGTCCGACCATTCCCAAAGCACCTGAAGTGCTGAGGTACGATGCTGCTAACCTCTTTTAATGATGCTTTCCAAGGAAACGCACACAAATGGAAAGAAATATATAATAATACTCTTAATATCATGACATCATGATAATTATATTAACTACACTACATCAAATTCACATTTAAACTACACCACTTGTCCTAGAAGTACATGTGTAAATAAGAGGGGAGGTGGGGCAAAGGTGAGGATATAAGCAGTAGAGGTGAGGAAGGTGTTCTGAGAAAATTCAAAATGCATTTTAATCAAAGCTATCTCATACCATCGTGACTAAAGGTGTATTTATAGCGTGTGTGCATCCTCTGGCCAGCAGGCCTGACCTCTGGTGGACGGTTTTATGTCTCCGCAGGGCTTTTGAAGGCGAACCCCATACTGTCCTGTTTGAGTTTGTCCCTGAAACCAGTGATGAACTGGCAGTTGTGCCGGGCAATGTCGTGTTTGTGCTGCAGAGAGGAACCGACAACTGGGCCTCAGTTCTTTTCAATGGCAGAGTAAGCAAGCGCCAACGCCACGCATACGGCTTTCAGCAACGTTTGTGATTTCTCAGATGCTCTCATCTCAAAATAGATCTCCTCAAAGTGGAGTTTTAAAGAGTCTCCTCCCCTTTTCCTCCTAAGGCCAGCATTAGATGTGAGGTGATTCTCAGGTTAGTTCACTTTAAGGTTGGTGCTGGCTGACAGAAAATAAAGTCATAGGGAATTCTGCATCAGATTTATTGGCCATGTAGGTTAACACACACATGGAGTTTCTCTCCAGTTTCACTGCCCCTACAGGTACTTAGCATAGAATTACAGCACATCAATCTTCACA
>OMLC01036529.1:18545-30328 GCA_900302585.1 Regalecus glesne
GTTGACAAGAGAAATAAAGAGGTGACAGCCTTCCTATGTGAAAGCCCTATGTTTAAGAATCCTTCTGAGATTCCTCACATTGAACTGTGTGATGATGTCCAGCCTGATTAAAGACTCAAGGCTGACTTCTCATTTACAGATAGGACTTGTTCCTTACAACTACCTGGAACGCCTGGAGATCAGCTTGTCTCCCAAACATAATCAGGTATGAGCTTTTTGTTAATGCTCCTGCATTCATGACCTTGTTTGTAAATTCATTTAATTCCCATCTTCACACTGGTTGTGTTTAAAGTCTATCCCAGCGTCTGCTTCTATTTTGAGTTAGGTTTCAAACCTCAACGATGGCAACGTGAGAAGGTCTGTGTTTTCATGTGTGGCCATAGACAAAAGCAAAGGCAAAGTAGAAAAACACACGGTTTTCTCTGTAGGCTGCATTTAAGCTTCACCTTGCCTCTGCTAAAAGTAGAAGTGCTTGTCTTTTCATTTCCACTGGACTTAGGATGGAAATAACAACGGAGTGGACATACCAGAACCTCCGACGAGAGAACAACCCACCCGACCCATGAGGACAAAAGGTACTTCTTTATAAGATGGAGTTGAAATGGACAAAGGGTTGATTTTACTTTTCTGCCCTATGGTTCATTATAGTCACCCGTCATGTATCACAAATGTCTCATCAGTGAGGGTTCAGGCCCGACACAACAGGAGAATCAGCATCGTATCAATACGCTGTTATCTTCCACTACCCTTTTCCTCCAGATGATCCCATATGAGACTCTGTGACATCTTTCTACATGTCCATTTGAGACCTTGCATATTTCTAACAATGTGTGTTATAAAGACCTTCACCTTTGCATCAACTTAACACTGGCTGCATCATTTCAGCTCCAAACCCAAACTCAGAGAGGGAAGGAGACACACAGACAGAGGTAGGCATAGATTAATACCATTCAGATAATATTCTAAGACTGATCAAATGCCACTGAAAAAACCATTCAGGTAAAAACTCACTGTTAAAAATCAACAGCCCTCTATGTGTTGTAATGTAAAAAACACAAGTGGGGTGTAATCTCAGGTCTGTCTGTTCCATTGTGTATTGCATTTGTGATAGTGGACTTTGAGGAGAATAAACCTTAAATGTCTTATTCATCCGATTGTGAAAGTGATAGATATTAATGGCACCTTGTATATTCGATCGATGCCAGGTGACTGAGGGAGTCAAGAGTTCGATGGGAATTGTGAAAGTCCATTTCACGTACAACATCGCCATCTGTCTGTCCTCTGGGTCACCCTACACAATCCTGGTAGAGAAAATCAGTAAGAAGCTGAACCTGCCAGCCGGCTCATTCACCTTGAGGTAGTGCAAGTAGTGTTAAGGAAAAAAATACTCTACTTTGACCGTTAAAAGATCCCAGGCCAAGTTTCCTTTTTGTCTTTCTCTGATCGTAGTTATCTGTCCTCAACAAATGAACGAGTGGTGATCAATCCCAACACTGACATGGAGAGCATCATGGTTAGCGCCCGCGGCGGCCGCGTCACCCTGTGGTGCAACATAGAGGACATGGACACGGAGGTGAGTTTACATACATAACTGAAGAGTTTGAGTTGTAGATGTAAAATAAGCATGTTGTGTCTTTCTCACCTGACCGTAACAGAACATGTAGGTCTGTGTGACATGACGGTCTTTACAACCGTCAGTGATGTGAACAAACCTTCTACACTATCACAAAACATCAGAAAGTCAGATCAAGTTGTTGATTCCTGTCAGTCCTTGTGTTAAGACACATATCAGTCAGTCTGGAGGGAAAGCAGCCTCCAGTCCTGTGGTCTGTAGCTTGGTTTATACAGCTGGCTCCAACCTATTACAGGCCTACTGTGGAGTTGTAGTAATTCTTTTCAGTCAGACTGAAGAGTGCTTCACGCTTTACCTGATGCCAACACAAGAAAGGCACCTTTAACATTTTACAAAAACAGTCCCAGTTAAGATGGACCTTGAACACGTTTCGTTTGTCTCTCCTTTCTGACATCGTTCTATTGAAAGAGAAATATCTGTCGCTCCGATGATGTTTCCTAACTAATATCAAGAGAACCCAAGTGTCTCTCGTACAGCCAGTCACTGGTTGTTTTGTCTATTTAGAAAACGGATGAGCCGCCACAGGACCAGACTTTGTTGGTGGCTGTACACTCATTTGAGTCGGAAAATCCAGAGGATCTCAGTTTCTGTCAAGGAGACAGAATCACACTTCTCTCAAAAGGTGATGTACTCTACCATGCTATTGTGTTGATAAAACCTCAAATCTCACATAGATCTATCAATAATCAACTACAGAACAAAAACAAAAACTTTTATTTCAATTTGGGGTCTCTGTTTTTTTAGTTAACCAGGACTGGTTTGAGGGGCAATTCAATGGGAATACTGGGATATTTCCTGCAACCTTTGTGGAAGAAGTTTCCGAGAGGAGCCAGTAAGACACCATGATCCTGAATCTGCATCAGTCGGTTTCATGTATTTACTCATTCTATCAGATTCAATAGTTCTGTTTTCCATCATCAGCAGTGTTTTTCAGTTTAGTTTAACAATTCAGCAAAAGTGGATTTCTGTCCGTCTATCCTCGTGTGTGTATGTGGGGGGGATGCCAGAGCATACTAGATTACATATCATAACATACCTTTATGGACTTGGCATCCAGCTTTGATAAACTGTTGTGATTATTATATTATTATAAGATACATGCAGATATCAATTTAGATCAGATATACTGAATAAATAACCTGGAGATTCAAGTCTTTCTAGTGCAACTTTTACACCTCTAAGTGAAGAAGTGACTCTGATAGTAAATGACATGCAATAAGAAATGGTTGAAAAGAAACTTTATTCATATTTCATTATACATAAATACAACACAATTTGTCCTCTTGTCTTTAACCCAGCCTGTTGTAGAGGAGCAGTGAGCGACCGCAATACCCGGGGAGCAGTTAGGGGGTTCAACATCTTGCTCTGGGGCAATTTGACATGCTTTCTGCAAGGTCTGGGGATCGAACCACCGATCCTACCATTAATAGATGACCGCCCTACCTGCTGAGCTATGCCAACCCATAAAATGGATACAATAGACTAATAACATTGGCAATGGTGAGACCATCTTCACTAATTCTGGGATATTTAACTGTGCAGCAGGAACCATACAAACAGTGCTGATGAAAACAGGGAAAATTGAAGTAGAAAAAAAGAATGATCATAAAATGACTGTATATCAAAAATGAAGGCAATAATATCCACAATGTTAGATGGCTGAGTGAAGCTGGTGGGCTGACTAGTAAATGTATAAACATATTTTGATAGGATGTTCTCCTTAAAACACCAATTAAGACAAGGTGACAGCGGTGGGCATAAATAAGACACTAAAGTGCTTCCCAGTGACTTCCCTAGTAAAACTGGATCTACACCTCCAGTAACAGTGTATGTGATGTGTTTCTTATCAGCTGTGAAGGACTCTTGGGTTAAAGTAGGCGTTGAAGTTAAGTCATTCGAACATCTCATGCAGGTCTTTTTACTTGCAAACGGTAAAAGCTGAGTGAGCATGATGTTGCAAACAGGCCTTATTTAAAAGCTACATCTTTGTTGGTAAAAATGCTCATTTTGCTCTGAAAGAACACAGTACGTCACATAACTCTTATTTGCAAATAACCCCAGTACTGCATTTCTGTAGTAAATGTTTCATCCAGATTACAGATCATTTCTCTCCATGTGTCGCCTGATGGATGCCATTTTAATGTAAAGCCTGCCACAAGTGTCAGAATCTCATTTGACTGCTGTTGACTGCCTCATCCTTTCAGGGTTACCATTTTACATAGAACAACATATACAGAACAAGAGAAGCTCTAGTGACCATTTACTGACCATCAGTGCAAATTTACAGACTGTTAATACCAGTCATTAAAATGTGATGGTCTTGAGATCATTAGGGACTCAACAGGGAGATCTGCTCGGCTGGGGGTGAAGCATCAAGACGACTGACCTTCCTCTTCATAAGCAATGGCGATGCCCTTCCTCCCCTTGACTGCCTTCACCACAGACGTCTCCCCGAGCCTCTGCTCCAAACCCTGCCAACTCCGTCCTGCCAGGAAAGAGGCTGGAGAAGACACAGAGATGGGGAAACATTTAAAGCCAGTTTTAAAGTCCTCATTGACTGAGAAAAGACTCCATCATGCACATGACGACTGACCATGCTTGTAGATAAGCACAGCTCAGACTGGTCTAGTTTACGGTCATTAAAAAAATCCAGGTTTGATAGGAAAGCGAGCAATTTGCAACTTCAATCTCCTAAAAGAAGCTTTACTTATTTTTCATAGTACATGCATACAAAGAAATGTGTCCTCTGCATTTAACCCATCCATATTGTATAGGAGCAACGAGCAGCTGCAGTGGCCGGGTTCAGCATCTTCCTCAAGGACACTTCCACACACCTTCTCCAGGGGCGAGGGATTTGACCACCAATACTCCAATTACTAGATGACGGCCCTACCCTCCCGTCCATGGTGACCCAACCTCCTAAAATAGTCTATGAATTAAACAAAAATAAATTCTGATGCTTTATAAGGAACCACAGGGACATAGGAAGATACAAACCAAACTGTTCTACATCTTTGCTAACCCCTGGGACAGTCCCTTAAACTCTCTGATGTTCTGTTTACCGGCTGAGTTAGAGTTGGCCACGGTGAGGGTCTGGTTCCTCAGGACCACAGAGGTGCCAAAAGGGGATGCTGCAGACAGGTGTCTGCTTCGAAGAGCTCCTGTGATGAGCGACACGTCCGTGTCGTCACTCTCCTCCTCTTCGCTAGCCAACGGCACGTGACTCTTCCCACCTGGAGGAAGAAGAACGAGGAGGAAAATGACATGACCACCACTCCCCATGTGGGCCCTTTGTCAGAGAACACGTCACCCAGACATTGTGTTGGTCTACACTGGTTTACTTTGTAAGAGATACGGTGCACCTCTGATCGACTAGAACGGCAGCTTGGGTTATAAAAACTGTACAGCCTCCGGAGAAAAGAAACCCATTCCAACCTGGCAGGAGATGTCGAAAGTCTGTGACGTACTCTTCTGACCACTCCCTGTTCCTGTTGCAGGCCACCTCCATCTCAAACGGGGTCACAACGGGTCTGTAGAACTCACTTGAGTCCAGCAGCGAGTTCTCGGGGCAGGCGATCAACACGAAGATGTCAATTTCGAGGAAGTTGGCCAGCTTGGCCACGTTCAGCTTCCCCATGGCGAACAAGTAGCTCTTCTTCCCCGCTCTGTGGATGGTCTCCTTCAGCTGCTGGATGATACTGAGGTAATCGGCCACACCCAGCGTGCCGACCAAAATGCCCACCACGTTGGCATCTTTGGCTCTCTCTATGGCATAGTACCGCTTCATCAGGGCCCGGTTGATACTTACAGATTCTGCCTGCCCCGTCCCTGCCGTGGGCTGAAAGGAACTAAAGGAGCAGCGGTTCCAAGTCATCATGAAGTTGGTTAGGGTGGTCCCCTCTTCGCCGATGAAGAACATGCCGTAATCCTTTAAGTCCACATCGGGCTTCAAGGTGAACCGCCTTCCAAACTGACACACAACTCGACCTTCGTCCTGGTTTGGTTGATAGCTGCCATTGAGTTGCTCTTCTGTCTGTCCGTGCCCCGACCGCTCCCCCTCCACAAGAGTTGAGGCAATGATGTTTGGGTAGTCCGGCCTTAACAGTGCGAGGAGGTCATCTGCATGAGGAAAAGGCTGCATTATGATCAGGTTACACACCAAGGCACGGAGCACACCACTCAAAAACTGGCGTTTGAGAAGGTGACAGGAAAAAAAAACCAAAGGCAAATGTTTCCCCCCTGAGACTGACTATCCCCACTGTCTTGGGCCGCGATAGCTCAGTGGTCGAGCAGCACTTCAGAAACTTGACAGGCTAGTCCAAGATGATTTTCAAACTAATTCCTATGTTCCGACTGAAACTAGATTGTTCTCGGTACCCAGTTGCACCTCAAAGAATGGACAAATGAAATCTGTGGGTATCCGAAGCATTTGAGATGTCAAGAAAAGGAATCACGAGGCAGCTTACCAATCACATGAGCATAGTTGACGTCGTACAGGACGATGACGTGACTTTGTTTGTCGGGGTAGAGCTCTCTAAAGGCCACGTTACACTTGTCCAGGTCCACCGGTCGTCTCTCGAAGACGTACATCAGTGGCAGCCTCTTAGACGGGCTGAGGCAGGCCCGGCCATAGTGTATGATGCAATCGGCTCCGACATGCTCAGCCGCCACCTCATCTACACAGCAGCTGGTCCAGAGAGCGACAGAGATGAGTGACAAGTGATGTGACATTTACTAGAGACCCTGATCACATGACTAAAGACCAAGCAGGCTTATCTTAGACAACGAGACGGACAGATTCTCATACATGATGCCCCCTAACCTGAACACCAGAGTTACTACAAAACCTGACCGTGTTGAAAATGTGAATTCTGATTAAGAGGATGCTGTATTTATTTGTCACAGGACATCCATAAAATGAAATGTGTCCTCTGCATTTAACCCCTCCTCTCATATAGGAGCAGCTGCAGCATCCAGGGACTGACTCCAGTCAGTTTCTTACCCTCACAGAAGTGAGGGTAAGAAAAGTGATGTTACCATCCTAAGTTATGGTCACACACTCCCAACACTCACTTCATACTGAGTGTGGTAGGAGGGTAACACTTGGCCGTCCAACTCGGAAAGCCCGGTTAAGTAATCAGATCTAATCGTTAGCATGAGGACTTCTTTTACCTTCCGTAGGACGTGTCTCCCAGTATGAAGAATTTAGCTCGTGTGTCTTTCTCCATCACCGCAGATATCGAAATGGAGTCCACCAACAGTTCATCAGGAAACTGCAGTGCGACCTGTAAGCATAAGACGCCTTCAGTTACCACACTGAACAGAACTCAGGGCTGACCGGTCACAACACACTTTCTTTCAGCCTGTCCTGAAATCCATTAGGCCTCCAACACATCCAGGTATTTCTAAACTTCCTTTACAAATGAAAATCCCAAAACCCTGACAAAGAGGGCCAGACCCAAGAACGAGTGTATTGGAGGGAAGTACCAACCTTTTTAAACTGGTGCTGGGTGATGAAGTCACAAGTCTTTTTTATCTGGTAGAAGTCTTCCAGGCTGTCCAGCGGAGTGCTCCTCTCTGCGGTTCCACCCACCAAGCGATGAAGGACCGCCTCCGAGCTACTGCTGAACGCCTCAGTCATCTTTTCATTTTCAGAATACTAGAAAGACAAAAACACACATGCAAAGTCAGTCAAACTAACATGACGGGCATCTTTGCATAAGAGTGATGATACCTGCAATCAGTTGAGACTAACCAGTCAGGATCAGTTTATGGGCCACATGTGGTTTTCCGACATGGAGTGACCCGTTTCATGGTCTCACAGTTACGTCATAGACTGACAACACAACAATCTTCAAATACGCAAACAAGGATTGACTGGATAAAGGTGAAGTAAGAGGTAATAGAACAAAATGGAGCAGAGAATGTATCAGAGATGCTGAAATACAGACTAGCAGGTTACTGATTTACAGGCTTGAGGTAGCAGGACATGACGGAGCATACCAGGAAACATACAGTATACACTACAGCATATACAAGATGGTTGGATTGATATGATAATATTAGGCCTCCATTTGAGTGACACAGAGTCTGCAGTGCCTAGTAGAGGTGATGCTGCTGGGATGGTACCTGACTTTAGAGATGTGCAGGTGTCGAATGGAGGCCAGGTTGAGAACACCAGTGCCTTTCTCTCCAGATCTAACTGTCTGTTGAAATCTGTCCTTTGTGTGATCCAACCCAGACAGTGATGGATGAGCAGAGGACAGACTGGATCCTTACAGCGTAGAACTGAACCCCAGCTCCTGAGGCAGGTGGAACTTCCTGAGCTAAGAGTCAAAGCACACACATCCTCCGCTGGGCCTTTATAATGACTATCCAGGTTAGACGTCCATCTTTAGTTTCTCCCACTAAACGTGTGTCCAGAGGAACTGGTTCAGCTTTCCGGGGTTTCCTTACCAGTAGTATTGACCATGCATCGAGGAGTACGTACCTGGCTGAAAGTACCTCTGAAACTAAACGTACTGGGCTCATCTTGAAAGCGACGTAGGACCATGAGACTTATGGTAAAGAATGGTTTGACCCCCCCACCACACACACACACGTCTATTAAATGGCTGGATTTTGGACATGGGAAGACATTTATAGTGTGTTTTCTGTCTTTTCCGGACAGCTAACGAAAGGGCCACCGTCCACTACTGCTCTGAAATCTATGCTAGATGACCATCAGTGTCGGAGGAAGCGGAACACTGATCCGGGTTCCTGCTGACATGAAACCGGTAAGGACACCATGTTACATCTGGGAGGGGAAACGTCCCCTTGCTATACGATTTTAAGTCATTTGAATCCACACCGAGAAGTATGGCGTTTGTTAAAGTCCCTTTAAACTAGCTTAAGGCTCTCCTTGTGGTCGTATGACTAGCAATGAAACACCTGAATATGACAAGAAGACTGATAATGATGCCAACCTGACCATAACCCACAGGAGCAGAACACTGAACTTACCTTCTTAGGCGGAATATATATAACGTTGTGATATGACGTCAGTTATCCAGTGAACCAGTTCTCCTGCTAGTATCTAGCATCCGAGTGTTCACAGTGGCTTCTTCTTCTATGCACTTGATCTGGTCAAACCAGAGGAAACGTATAAATCGGCCACACGTGTTTTTTTCTTCTTCTTTCTTCTTCTCCCCATCTTCTTCATCTTCCCGATGTTAAAGTCTGTTGTCATCCGATTTAAATTAGCTTGACTGCCACCTGCTGGCAGCCTTACCATCAACCACTGATCTGAAATCAGGTCACAGAGTCTTGCTGGAGCCTATCCCAGCACTCCTTGGGTGAAATGAGGGGAAACACCCTGGACAGGTCACCATTCCGTCACAGGGCTTAAGAGGTAGGGATTCAGTGTATTGCTCAAGGACACTTTGACACGTTTTCTGAAGTCCTTCATAATCACAAAAGTGTTGACCTTTTATTTCCAGATGTTCTGCTTTCAATTCTCCTGTACCACACCCATAATTAGTCTACAAATAACCCATAATTGCAAAGTAATAACACTTTCATTAGGTGCAACAATCTAATAGAAATAATAATAATAATGATAATAATGATAATAATAATCTCCTTCTTAGGGACAGAGTATGTTAATGAACATTTAGAATGTAAATGGAGTGAATTTAGCCACCAGTATAATTTCATCATGTTGTCTTGCTGAAGGACACTTTGAGACGCTTTCTGAAGAAACCAGGGACAGAACCTCCTGAGCTATGCTAGCCCCATATTGCAGTCAGGATCTTCCATCCTGTATCTGCTCTACTCTTTAAAAAACAATCACACATCGGATAAATTCACTTTTTTTAAAAATCAGTAGATATACATATGAATTGGTTCAAATTTAATATTTCAAATATCTTTTCAGCTCTGCCACCAGACGACAGATCTGACACAGAATCTAACTGCCTTGAGAACCATCGCCCCGCGGACAGAACCTCCAGAGGAGAGTGCAGAGCTCTAGTCTCAGACTTGAGCTCTAGTCTCACTTCCATTCAACCTGCATCTGCCTTCACCAGCACAGGCTTCAGGTTGGTCCACTTCCCCAGCTAGGGCTATGTTTGTCTTGATAAAGCAGTTCTCAGTCCTCTGGTCACACCGGGATGAATTCTAGAGGAAACCTCGAGATGGTCAGAGCTGTATGCTGATCGAAAATTCCAGTAGGTCTAAATCCATCCCAAACACAATAGGAATGAAGTGTCAATCGGAGGTAACTGATTTCAGTCCACGTGTTGCAGAGATGTAGTCTCAGGAGATTTGATATTTAAGGACCCGATGAGACAGTCAAGTGTAATTGATGCTGTAGTTTTCCATCCATCCATCCATCCATCATCAATCCCTGATCAGAAGTTTGGGCCCGGGGTCGTGCTGGAGCCTATCCCCTCGCTCAGTGAGCCAAAAGTGGGGAAACACCCTGGAGAGGTCACCAGTCCATCACAGGCTTGAGCTGTTAGTGGTTCAGTGTCTTGCTGAAGAACATCTCCATGTGCTTTCTGAAGGAGCTTGGGATCGAAATGCCAATCTTCCGATGACTAGACGACCGTCCTAACTCCTGAGCTATGCCCCAGCTATAGTTTTCCTCACATCCAAATGCGATAGAATCCCAAGACTACAGTAAGGCAGGTGAACACTGAACCTGGAGGAAGAAGTTGAGATTTCCATTAGTTTCTTTTACAAACGCTCAATCTTGATCCAGTGGAATTCAAAAAAAAGACTTAGGATGGGATCAACTATACTGAGGTCTATTTCTACGAGTCACCATCAGTCCCCACGTTGTGGGGGGTGGACATGGATTTAGATAGAACCGGGGGGATTGAGGTCAGATGCCCTTCCTGACACCCTGCATTGGGTTCAAATCTCCAACCCTATGGCTCATCAGTTCCTGAAGCAGCGCTCTAACACTGAGCTACCATGGCCCTCTGACATGCATTGTTCTGCTTGGAATATTACCCTGAATAGCTGACTATTTTACCATGAACAAACCGTAGAACTATCCTTCTAAAGTCCCAGCTCTGGGCCCTCTCTCCCTGCTTACATGAGAGGAATTGACCCCTGTAGTTTCCCACCTGCAAGGTATTTGATAGTGTCCAGTTTGTGCGACTCCAGCATCGTTTTCAGTCCAGCCATCTCCGTGTCGATTTTCATGTTGGTCTGAGTCAGATGGCGATCTTGCTCCGCGTTCTTCAGGAGTCACAAACAGAAATGAGACATAACAGACAACCTGATCCAAAGGAACTTCCATGTCAAACCCTCAAACCAACCACCTCATTTATCCACAAGTCCTAAGCAAACATTCAAACTTATGTATAACTCATATGATGCTATAGTGACACACACACACACACACACACATACACACACACACACCACCACCAGTGTCACAGAATTCTACATTATGAATGCACACTTTTCACCAGATGAGGAATTTCTATTTTTCCCAAATGATCTTTTATACTTTCCATGGCCATCAGAGAATCAGCCATTGAATCTGGGGTTTCTCCAGCTAAGGACTATGATCTCTGAGGTGTCTATAGATTCACACACCAGGCAAATGTGTCCAGATGCAGCAGGCTATACAAACCATTTCCATGATTTCAGTTCGCATTTCCAGCAGCTTCTTCTCGTGCTCGGCTTTCTGGAAGAAGTAGAAATGACCGTAAATGTCCAGAGGTCACAAATGTAAAAATGGGGGTGTTGAAGTGTGTGTGTGTGTGTGTGTGTGTGTGTGTGTGTGTGTGTGTGCAGGGACGGGGACCCTGCCTGCAGCAGTCCTCTGTCATCACCTAGTCTTTCCTTATGATGCTGAATGAAGCAGAACTCACCAGTGCTTTCACACGGCTTTTCTCCAGATTCGTGTCCAAAATGGTGTCTGAGCGCACTTTATTCATGACATCCTGTAAGTTAGCAGACATGATAAAAACAATGAAGATTTAAAGGAGGACTTTTAAGGGTTCATCCATATACAAGCTGTGATGTATTCTGACGTAAAGCTTGGGACACGCTACATGACTCGAAGGACAATGACAGCAACTGTTCAGCTAGCACAGCCCAGGTCCTGGTCACTACTTGTGTGTGTGTGTGTGTGTGTGTGTGTGGGTTCAAA
>OMLC01036529.1:30348-55713 GCA_900302585.1 Regalecus glesne
TGGGTTCAAACTGGAGATGCATGTTGGAGCTGAGGGCTTGGATGTCTGTCTACCTGTCAGATACAGGAAGGAGTATCGCAGGAGTTATTTTAAATGAAGTCTTTCATTTCAAATAACTGGGCGTGTCAGGGTGTCATTGAGCTCGACACTAAGCCCCTAACTGCTCAAGCCCATAGGAGGGGCAACCTGTCCAGGGTGTTCCCTGGGTTTTGCCCAATGAGTCGCTGGGATAGGCTCCGGCATGACTCTGTGGTCGGTTGATGATGGATAGTCGTACTTTTGTGGCCTGAGCAATTGACCAAGTCCTGATGGACACCAGTGATATCCAATGAGAGTTGCACATTCCAACACAAAATGGCAGGGAGGGGGAACATAGAGATGTCTATTCTACAATAATTGGTTTAACATTTTTATCTGCTGATGCTCAGCCTTGCTAGTTTTGAATGGGAGAACCTGTATTTCAATGAGACGGGAGAGGTGCACGGTGTCGTAACTCAATTTGTCAGTGATGCCTTCATCACGCTGTGTGTGTGTGTGTGTGTGCCCCCCGCCGCACTTGCTATTCAAACCATGTAGCCTGTCCCCGGCTGCAATAGCATGTTTGAGACTACAGTCCTCAGTCCACAGTCTCTCTGTGTGCCGGGACTCGGAATGAAAAGATCCACACTTACAGCCAGTTTCACCTGCAGCTGCAGCAGTTGTAGCTTCACTTTCTGAGAGAAGGGTTGGTTCAACAGAGAAAGTTAATTTGATTTACATAGCCCATTATATCACAAACTAACAATTCACTTGGAGTATAAAATGAAGGAGCAGCCAGACAAGTGAAAAACTAAACAAAACATGAACTTGTAGTCTGCAAGTTGCAGTAATTACTTGTTTGGGACTCTAAACTCGAAAGTTTAGGACTCGGGACTTGAGTGTCAAGACTTGAGATGGACTTGTGACTTGTAAAGCAATGACTCCGTCCCAGCCTTGGCACTGACTTTACTGAGGTATCTCAGGCATCCTCGAGGCTTTTAAACACTCACCTCATTCTCCGCCAGCAAGGCGGAAAACTCGCTCTTCTCCAGGATGATCATGTCTTTCTTCACAGCTGCTATCTGGGACATCACCCGCTGCAACATGATCTCCTAATCCACCATCAGCGTCCGTCATGGAAGTGGGGAGAAGAAGGCTGGAATCAAGTAGATGTCAAGCGACTGCTCGTATTGCATGTCTTTTTAATGGCGGGATGGTGGGAACATAGAATGGACCCGGGATGAGATTCAAACCCCAGGAGCTTCTTGCTGTGAGGAACCACTGCTAACTGCCCGTGTCACTCTGCTCCCCAAATGTCAAGGTCAGTTAAAGTCTGACATAACCTACTTCATTTTGAGATGCCAACATACCCGAGTATGATGGGGTATGTTGATGACTCTGAAGGAGGAAGTGATCGATCCATCAATCTCTGGAGTCACATGTGTACCTGACTTAACCTCTGAGCAAACCCTGCTGTGAACCTTGACCTATGTCTCCCCTCCTCTGTCCGTTTCAACACATGATCATGCAAAGACAAATGGATCAACCATCCCCTTTAAAACAGTGATGGGGTGCAGCGGCTTCAATGCCAGCAGAGGAATCATCTAAGAGGACAAGTGAAGGAGAAACTCTACCGGAGACATTCTTCGGTTCAATTTAACCCCACATGCAGTCTCACCTGGTGCACTTTGGTTACCATGTCACTATAGATGGCATCCATGTTGGAGTTGGTCGTTCTCACCAGCACCTCCACAATCACCTCGGCCTGCACGGTGCTGAAGCCTGTCAGCGGATACAACCGTTTTATACACCAAGGGCCACGAAGAGGTACGTCTCAATGGGAATGTCAAAGAAACAAAGCAAGAGGTGATCCCAACCGTTTTCCTCCAGGAGTCTCACCACCGCGTGCGTGTCGAAAAACAGTTTCTGGCTGCCGGACTTGGGAGCTTCCGACGTCAACTCATACTGGAGGGTTTTGGTGGGGGTGCAGAGTTCTGCAAACAATACAGACAGTGAGCTGTGAGCTTCCAGGGCGACCCCACATAACAGACTGAATTCACTTTTACACTCCGTCATGAACACCAGATCAGAGAAGCATCAGTAGAGTGGAACGAGCATGAGCTATGGATCCCACCCATCCTATTGTACAGGAGCAGCTGCAGCACCCGGGGACCACCTGCAGCTCTTTTTCCTCTTGTCTTGCTCGAGGGCACGGGCAGGACTATGAACGCTGACCTGCATCTCTTTTGGATGGTGGGAGGAAACCCACGCAGACACCCAGAAAGGACCTGGGAGGGGATTTGAACCCAGGACCTTCTTGCTGTGAGGGAACAGTGCTGACCACAGGCCCATCATGCTGCCTCTTAACACATTATACAGGTAGTGGGGGGGGGGGCTTGATCTACGTAGTCACAGCGGAGAGGAAAAGTGAATGAGCAGGTTTCGTTAAAGGTTCAGGAGTTGAATGTCAGCAGGGAGGTGCTGCAGTATGTTGTGTAAACACTGCATGCAATCTGGCCGAGGGTTGCTACTGAAAACCGTCAGACTCGCTGTGTGTGGCGTAACTTCAACAAACTGCTGAGTCTGGCTCGCTGCACGGAGATCAACGGATCTCTTCCTTCTTACATATCCCCTCTGACATGGCCGATGCTGCTGTCTGATCAGGGGGAGGTTTATCTGCACATGTAGATCTGGTACTGACTGGGGCACTGACACGTTGTGCTGGCTAGACCAGTATGGTAAAACTATGGATTGCTCTGCAGAGTAAAGTGAGCCACGCACGCAGCGTCACGGGTAAAGGAAAGGGTTTAGAAACACGTTTCAGTCAGTGTGTCAAAGTCACAACTTATTCCTTTCTACACTGATCTGCTCTCTGATGCTTTATGATGCTGCTGATGACATGAAACTGAAAGTATGCCATATAGTATCTATATAGAACCGCAGTGTTGCCGGTGGTCCACATCTGGATTTATACAACAGTTGGATCAAGAGCAGGCTAAAAACCGGTTAACATCCATCCACTGAGATAGTCTGCACAGGGTACAGTGACACATTTAGGCCCCACGCCAACCCTTTGCCTCCTACCTCTGATAAATAACAGTGCCTGCTTGTTGTGTCCTGGTCCTTGTTTCCCTGTCCATCTCAATGAAGCTGGCTCTGGAAAACCCTGCCAGATGTTGACATTCGTCAGACGTCTCTTGAGGAGGAACATGTTTGGAGACGTGGCCCACACCTTCATAGGCTGTCAGTCACAGAATTGGAGACAACTTGTGAACAATATAGCATGTGAAGGCCTGGCCATGTAGCAGTACGGTGGTTCAGTGTATTGCTCAAGGACACTTCCACGCACTTTCTGATGGAGATCAAACCTTTTCAGCGGCTTGTTGATTTGTTGTTGCGCTGCTAACCATGTGAATACGGTATTATTTGTCTGCGTCACTACTGGCGCAGGTACGGCTCTGTACTTTATACTTTGCTGTATAGAAAAGTGGAAAATGCCTTTGATATTCTTAATATTTTTCTGTTAGAGAAATACCATTCTCCTCCGTGTCTCATTCAGATACCGGCCACATTACAGAACAGCAGCAGTTACACCTCAGGGCGGACCATGTGTCTGGAAACACACATAGCTGGAGTCGTTCGTTCCCCTGACAGACTCCTCCACAGCTGTATAACATCTGTTCACACTTCAGCCTCTGGGCTATCCTTTGTAAAACCTACCCAGAACATCTAACAAACCCTACTCTCAACAGCTCCGTGTGTGACCTTGTCATCTGTGAGGACATTGTTACCGTGACAGCGGCTCCTCCACGTCCACGAACGTCCACGGAGTTTCCCAGACAGCGTCAGCTTGTTTCTCCGTGATCTGCAGAACTTTCCTCTACTGGTACTGCTGCTTGTCCTCTCTCCCACCTCCCTAATCTCCTCCGTCAAGGGCGATGGGCTGCAGGATCAAACCCCGGGTCATCGCAGTGGGAACCGTTGGAACCGCCCCGGACTCCTCTCTGGTCGGGACGGTAGGAGATCCACATTTTGTCCCGCAACTCTCAGGAGATATCGCGAGAGCTGAGAATTGACTAAGAATGACCTTCGTGCGAGAGTCATCACATGGGTCATAACAAGACTGGGAGGAGACAAACAAGTTCCACAGCAATCATAACAATTATTATCGTCATCTTCATTTTAATATATTATGATGATTATACTCAATAACTCCACCTGGGGCATCCAACTACGTGGTCTCTAATCTATTGTTTTTGTGACCTTAGTGGACGTTCCAAACATCTACAATGTCCCACATCTCAAAGCGGAGCGTCAGAGGAGCATCCTGACGGCATGGAACTCCAGACAACATCAGCACCTCGGACTTCCACACGGGACCAGGGGCCGCGTTGATGGCAGGGATTTGTATTGGGCTAAAGAAAGTAAACGCACACACCCTGACATTGTTTTCTACAGGACGCAAACCTAACAAGCTTGTTTGGGGGTTCAACATTTGGGTTTGGGGGCTACAAGAAGCTGGGAAACAGGGTATTCATGTTAAATATAATCAATGTTCCAGACTTGACAACACATGAAAATGGAGCTACTCTCCTACTCGGATAGAAATAGATGGACCCTTAAAAAAGACTGTTGCATTAACTGAAATTGAATGACAACCACGTTTTTGGACTTGTTAGCTTATTTGACAAAGTATGGGTTAATTTTATGGCATCTTGAGGTTGAGTCATTGAGGTTTTTGCAGAGAGTAGCTGCGCTTGTGTGCTTGTATTATGTCTGTGAGCATAGCTGTGGAAATGTGTGTCTCGCAGGGGCTGCTGGTGAGAACCTGCTGAGGTGCATATCCAAGTGCAGCTGGAAATACAACTGAAAAGAGCCAAAGGCTGTGTTCAATGCCTGCAAAGCACCTATGGACGAAGTATGTGTCAATGGCACCCGGTATACGCTATAACGTTTATCATTGTACATATCCAGCAATTGCACAAACCTAGAAATCCTGAAGGCCCAGTGGCCTTGGCCTGGACTGGAACCAATAGAAGCTATGGAAGAAGCCCTTTTAATCCGTTGTCTACTGAAGCATGTGGACATGATGAGGTCTTGTCAAGTAGGAGCCAAAGCATCCTCTGATCCCACGACATAAGCATGTGGAGTATGTTTGATCATACTCACAGCTAAATTAATCACTTCATAACTGCTTCTCAGCACCGAGACAGCTTTATTTTATTCATAAGGCTAGTTAGGCTACTTATGGTGAAAATTATTTCACCCCACGAGAAAATCATAAGTCTAACGTGTCTACTGTGGGAGTTGGCCCCGGCAGCCCTATGCCTTGGAGCAAAATCCTCTATAATGTCATGGGAACAACATCAACACGACCGGCATCAGATACACCACCATAGTGTAGCACCAGACAACACTGCATCCTGTTCACCTGACACGGCCGGTCGGCATTGTTTAGCCTCACGGCTACAGAAGCTGGATTCTGAAATATCGTACGAATTTGAATCTCATGTGTTATCCTATTAGCTAATGGATCTTGGGAGTAGTTGAACACGACACCTTCCAGGTCTTGAAAAAAATAGATAGCAGAGGAAATTCCAGGTATGTTTTTAGTTAGTCAGCCACATCTTGCCGATTCATTTGACATGCTGGTTGGAGATTCTTGTGGCAGGTGTGCTCGGGAATGACAGAGCAGTTGAAGAGATGATAAGTGGCCGATCTTATTCATGTAAACCCTCTTTGGCATTGACTGCATGACCGGAGGAAAAGAGGAATCAGGAGAAGAAGACAATGCAGACAGACAGCGCGGCTGCCGTTAAAACGACAGCACAGAACAACAGCGCTGCAAAGATCTGGCTGCGTTCACATGGAGGCTGCCGGCTGGGCTGCTCTTCCTCTACAGAGAGGAGAGTCAGAGAGACGCTGTCGGTGCTGCTTAGCGGTTCAGCAGTTTGTAGGCCATGGGGCTCCACCATCCAACGCAGAACGTTGACCTTCATTTCCATGTCATTAATCATGCTTTCCGTGTGGCGGATCTCCTGCTCCATGGCGCTTTGTTCCTGGGTCTCCAGGTCATCTGGGATCGCTGGTTCCGGAGCCTGGTTCAGGTCCTGCAGACTCAGGGCCCGAGCCGTCACCTCACTGCCTCCCCCTGTCACCAAAGACAACATTATGTGTCAGGGCCTACATGGAAGTCTCAGAGCAGCCTTTCAGGGGAGCTTGAAACCCTCTCGGGGGAGCAGAGCTCCCATTAGCTCCCCCGTAATTCGAACACTGTTCAGAGCTCAGTTCTTGGTCATTTGTTGTTGTTTTTTTCTTAATATGTTTCACTGCTTCTCAGAATAATTCATAGTTGTGGAATCAATTTCTGCCAGTGGGCAGTTCACACTCTGTACCTCAAAAGAGGATCAGAATCCTCTCTTCTGTTGCATTGCTGGAGAACTAAAACGCTAGATTTAGATATGCAGTATAGATCCATTCACCACTGCATTGGGTGGTGGGCAGAAAGACACCCGACCCAGATCAAGTCTCTTGTACTTCCCAGGATGAGCCAAGATGTCGCTTACCTTGAATGCCAGTCTGCACTAAGGCAGTGCTGTTGGCCACAGAGAAGATGCTCCCCATGTTGAAGACTTTACACATGTCAGCATGCAGGAGCTCCATGCTGGAGGACAAGGCCACCCACAGGAGCTCCGTGTCTTTCCGCTGTTCCTCCGGCAGACTCTTATCCCGGAGACGTGACGTCAGATGCTGACAGCAGCCCATGGCCATCTTCAAGGCCCGTTCCCGTGTTTGTCTCAGCTCATCCCGCAGCTCCAAGCTGTCCGTACACCCACCGACACACGAGGCCAGCTGCTGGTAACATGCCACCACCTGTACAAAGACAGGGGGAGAATCGGAGTCTGTGAAAATAATAAGCTGAACCAATGAAAATGTGACTTGGGGGTTTCACCGACTTGTGGAAACCAACATGCAAGGACGTAGGGGAGTATGGATGGACCTAGAGAAGTCAGCAAAGGACTTTCAGAGGAGATTCTGAACGCCAGGGTTTCTACCTGTGCCCTGGTATTGGTGCTGTGGCATACGAAACAAACAAGAGAGAGGTCCGTTTCATCTCTCACCATCAGCCCCCGTGTTCTGAGGGTAGACATGGACTTAGATGGAGCTTTGGGGATTGAGGCCAGATGCCCTCCCTGATGGCCTGTGGTGGGTTCACACCCACGCCGTATGGCTCGTCAGTTCCCAAAAGCACACAGTCTCCATAAGAGTCTATTGTATAGCATCAAAACCACCTGAACCAGTGATCCCAGTCATCTTGTAGTGCAGTGCTATCACAAGGCCTTTTGGAGCTTATCTGGGGGAGGATTAGACCGTGTCGATCAAGTGAGAAAATATGACCAATAATCTGATTATCCTTGATCTATTTCTAGATAAGCCATTGGACCTTGTGCTACCATAGATAGAACTGTAAGCGTCTGGTTTCCTTTGTCATGGCTGATGAGAGGCAGCCGCAGGATTACAACTTATGCAGATGAATAAAGGATGTCATCGATAGCCAGAAGAACACAAAGAAGAAGAAGAAGAAGAAGAAGAAAGGGAAATCCTCATGGTATTCCCAGTACACATTGTAAACTTTCTCTCTGTCCGTGTGTTGAATCAACAAGTGTGGATGTCTACATAGGTGTGAGGGGCCGTGGTAGCTCAGTAGTAAAGCACTTTTGGAACCGAGGAGTTACAGGCTGTGGGTTCCAACCTGCTGTGGGGCATCAGTAAGGGTATCCAGCCATAGTCCCCCAAGCTCCGTCCAAGCCCACCCTCACAGTGTGGGGACTAATCGTGACACGGACCCCCGATGTCTATACAGGCGGGTGATTTCAAGACAACCCGGTCTTCATAAAACTCCAGCACGCAGAAGGCCTGAGATGAATTCTCAACTCCACTGCAGGCTCCGCTACTCATGAAAAGCATGAAGACATCATTTACAGGCTTGCACTGCACGATGAAATAGTCAAATTCCTCCGTGGTCATTTTGTGCACCAGTAGCAACGTCTAAGAAATAAGAAATGAGTGGTGGTTTGTTGGAAATGGTGCGCAGAGACAGTGGGATGAGCCTTAAGCTACAAAGCACCGGGACTTCTCTTCTTCTCTCGCTCTCAGTCAAAGTGCTTTTTTAGCCATGGGGTGAAATGATGCTGTTTGTGTAGCGCGTATTCAGTTAGCATGTCAAATACTATCCCAGGAGATCACGAGAACCTGTCAGCAGGACATGGAAAGAAAACCTTGACATCGCTATGTTTGCTAAATTTCAAACCACATTCACTGGAGCTAGATCAAATTCAGCATTACTACAGCACCACGCCATCACACAGACACTCTCCATGCGGACTTGCTGACTATGCTGGATAGAGTACAACTGTTCATCCAATGCTTGGCTTTATGGCCATGCTCAGCCTCTCGGATTTGCCATCACCGGGTTGTTTTCGGCAACAGTCCTCTCTAACACTGTGAGAGGTCAATACCAGCATATGCAACATGAGAATCCTGTGGAGACGAAAAGCAACTTTTTTTTCCTCGGCGTGAATGGTGCAGCAGTATCCTCTGGATCCCCGAAAGGTCGCAGTTCAAGCACGAACCCCGGCCACTCACCTTTATCAGGGAGTCCACCAGTGCCTTGCCATCAGCTAGAGCTTTATCCGTGTCAGCCGTGGCATCATCCCCCACCTTGTTGTTTACAAGTGGCATGAGGGTGACTTGTCCAGAGGGTGAGGGTCAGTCTTTCCCGGGTGCCCCTTCTCCTCTTCCTCTCTCTCAGTGTCCCACCACTGCGAGCGACTCAGTCCCGAGGCCAGGCCGTCCGGAGGACTTGCTGTGACGTCCCAGTCCGCTAACTCTGCAGCAGTCACCGACACGCATGGCTTCAGTGTGCGGAGGAGGAGGGGGGGAAATCAACCCCAGGAACAGAAAGTGTAGAAGTTAAAGAAATGCAATGAGACGGGGACGTGTGTGAGAAATTGATCTAACGCTTAAGCAACGGAGCTAATCCTGCGATTGACCCTTTTGCACTGACGCAGGCGAGGGCGAAGGGCTAATCTCATTAACTGTCACCGAGAGCACGGGGAGGATGGAGGAGCAGCTGGCTGCCTCTGCCACAACCCTTCACTGACTGGCAGGAGGATGCAGGCAGCTCTGAAACCTCAAACACGCCTCCTTTACAACAGCCGTGCCGTTGAACAACCAATCCCGACGTCTTCCAGGAACGGACAAAGGCCACGGTGTCTGTGTGGGATAATAATAAGGAAATTAGATAGTGAATAGTGATGTACTCACTCAGTGGAGTGGGATCCTGCAGAGATCATCTTTATAACGCCAGGCTCTTTTGTGCTGCACTTTGCTCCAGGCTCCAGATATAATGGATGTCATCCTTTGACCAGTTTCATATGGGAGTCACAGTGACCTCTGTGGAAAGTAATGCACATAGAACAAAGCTTTCTGCACGGCACGCCACCAGGAGCACGCGATACCTTCTTTGAAAAAGCCGCAACTAAGGGAGGAATGTCATGGAGAGGCCTGTTGAACGGCTGGAGCCATCTTTCTGCGGGGGCATTGTGGCTCAGGAGGATGTGCGGGTCATCTAGGAATTGGAGAGTTGCTGGTTTGACTACCACTCATCCAGAGAGCGTGCTGAAGTGTCCTTGGGCAAAACACTGAACCCCTTGACTCCTTTGAGTGGTCGGTAGACTAGAAAGGCATTGTAAGACAAGTCCATTTACCACTCTGATCTGCCATCAATGGATGAATGTCAGGCACACATTGTAAAGCACTTTTGAATAAATAAATATTTTGCTTGGTGGCACAGCTCAGGATGTAGGATCGTCATCCAGTATTCAGAAGATAGTTTGTTTAAGTCCTTCTTCCTTTTAGAAAGCCTGTCAAGGTGTCTGGGCAAAGCGCTGAACCCCTAGCTGGTCAATCGCTGTGATGGAATGGAGACTTTCCCAGGGGGTGTTCCCCTCCTTCGGCCCAATGAGTGCTGAGAAATTTCAGATAAGTGATCGACGGATCACATAACACATTCATTTTTATTTGTACTGATGATTTGATAGCTACATTCCTTCACATCTTAAACTGTTGACAGGAGACCTTTAGACAGCCATCTTGTGTAGAACGGTTACGGGTTAAAGGTCAGGGGTACTTCAAGCACACTGATTATGTGGCTTGGATGTTGTCTCGTTTTCCGTTTTCACGCCTCAATATCCTCCTTTCACAGAACGCCAGATGTGGAGAGGTAAAGTGAATGAGAAGGTCGTCATAACATGTCTGAGATGAGACGCAACGCTGTTTCTAATGAAGGACAAGACGGTGAGGATGTGAAGTCGTACTGGATCAAACCCGGAAGTCCGACGGAAGTCATTTTGGCGCCAGTCGTCGGGCTTGACTGGCCAAGAGATGAGCGCTGGTCGAAGAACGCCGACTGTACACACACAGTGTCATTTTGGTGTATTTTCCCCCACTAAGTCCCCGCAAGAGACGACCCTTCTCTTCCAGAAATGAACAAATGTCGTTCATCTGATTTCCCATCAGCATTATTTATTCTTATATTGAGGAACAATATATCGACGGAGTTCGGTTGGCGTCAAAGGACAGACGCTCTGACGGAAACCAGTTCACCAGTTGGCAGAAAGGAAGATTTACTTAATTTATCGTAAGTGTTAAAATTGGTTGCTGTACAGGTAGGAGGTGACTATGGTTACACAGTATTTACTGAAGGCTATGCTTATATGTGCTCGTTTTGAGGACGAACAAACGCGACGACGCTATAATGCTGCCAACAGTTAGCATACAACCTCCAACTGCAATTACAGAGTGCTAAGGCTCCGTTAGTAGCAGTCGAGAGTACTCCTGTTAAAGCTGTCATGTTACTCATGTAAATGAGATTTTAACTGCATACATTAGAATCGTATTAAAATTGATACCTTCACAACTACCGCCATAAAACATTAAGCTGACAAACTAGACGTTGCAGGTTCAATCCCACTGAAGGCCACCCGGCCTTAATCCCTGAAACTCAAGCTAAGTCCATGTGCACCCCCATACCATGGGGACCAAATGTGCCATTTGAGAGGAAAACGGATAAACGGTAATATCTAAGGAAACTTGAACTCCTTAGAACAAAGCGATAAAAATAACACCCTGCATAGGGGGCTTCTGGTGGTGTAGTGGGATAAGGTACCCGTGTTGAGTGCATCGCTGTGTCATGTAGTTGGGTGTTAGAATCCTGGCTGCGCCATTTCCAACCATGGTCAGGGATCCAAAGTTAGTGGGTCATAATTGGCTAAGCCTCACATGGGTATAGGGGTTAGGTTGGATAAAGTAGAAAAAACCCTACATGGATCCTTTAATAGTGTCTTATAACAGTTAATAGCCAAGCTTATGCTCATAGTGGGTTCTGTGAGGCTCTTTGTAAGAGCCTGTGGTTAAAATACCCACATGTTCCAGGTCATATACTGGAGGGCAGAGCACTCAATTTCCAAGTCACTGATAACCCTGTAATTCAGGTGACACTTCTCAATGGTAACCCTCAAGACTTTTTCTTTGATAAAAGTTTTATTAACACTTTAAAAGCAGGGGGGGAAAACTTTCCAACTGATGGAAACAAAATAAATAAAGTTAGTGTTCAGTGTAAAAGTTGAGGTTTGTTTGTTTCTACAAACTGCATTCCTAAAACTGTCCAGAGCAAAGTGTTTAAACCTCAGGTGCAAGGGCCCCATCGAGTCACTGGGGTTTTACTTTTGCAGTGGCTTTTCTTTGGCCGACTTCCTCAGCGTTCGACTGATGGCACTCTTGCTTGGAGTGGCGACGGTCTCTCGGAGGTTGGCCAGTAGGCCCCGTTTGACTTTGGGTTGCACAGGTGACTTTTCTGATAGTTTTGCAATTTCCTCCCTAAGTAAGGCAATCTCCTTGTCTTTGTCTGCATTTTCTTGTTTAAGAACACCAATGGATTTTGCCTTGAGGAGAAAAAGATACATTGAGACTCAAACATGACTATGTACACAAACAGGTTCCCAATCCATAGGACCTCAGGTGCCTTTTCCTAGCCACTAAAAGAGAAATACACGATCGTTGCCCCATTGATCAGACTCCCTTTTGTTAAAATGCCTCCATGAGAACTCTATTTTTTTCTCCACCATTTTCATTCAATTTTCCCCTGCCATTCCATCACTCATTGTTCAGTATGGTGTTTTACAGCAGCGTGTGAAAGGGTTAACCTGTTCATTGTTCTTTCTCAACAGGGCGTCCACATCTGCCGACATCTTCAGGTAGTCCTCTTTGATGACCTGCAGAGTTTCACTCATTTGCAGCAGCCTCTCCTCCAGGGTAAGAATCAGCTGGAAGACAAACACACTCTCTCAGCCGGATGAGGCAAATAGCAAGGTTCAGCCAAAAACTTAAAAAAGTGTCAATTTGATCCCCTTCACCTGCTGTTTATTGTGACAGAGTTTCTCCATTGGGCATTTCTCTTTGTGAATATACTCATATTGCTCATCAGCTGGGGGGGACAGACAGTACAACATTATAAATCCATCTGCAGATCTTTTGCTGTGGACTGCAAGCCAACCGTTTCAGTTTTACAAATCTACATTCTGTTAACCTGTGCCCGTACTCAGGTGTGTACTGGTCTGTGTCTGGATTGATTCGTCCACTGTTGAACGTCTTGTTCTGTTACTGGATACAATGTTCTCCATCTCCGACAGCTTGCTTCTCAACTCCTGTGGAGACCATTTGAGGACAATAATTGTTGCAATGATGAACAGGGACATGGAGTTTGGTAGCATTTGAAGATGTTGGTCTTAATGTACCTCTACTTTCTCCTGCTCAATGATGAACTCGTCAAGAGGAATGTAGTTGTCTTCTATGCGATTCATAGCACACTGGTAGGCATGCTCCCTGATCGCATCCTTGTACATCTCAAATGTGTTCTCGAGCTTCTCCTCGTAGCTCTCCTTCAGTTCTTCAATCTGTTGACTTGGCAGTAGTTTATAAAGCAAATGGCATTAATAGCAATATTTTACATTTAATTTTTGGCTTAGTGAGGGTTATCACAAAGATCATGAGTAAGGGGGCCACAGCAGCTCAGTGGTAGAGTGTAAGCTTTAGGAAGTGATAGCGAGTTTGAATCCACTGTGCAGCATCAGGAAGGGCATCCAACCTTAATAACCCAAGCTCCATATAAGTCTGTGTCCACCCCCACAACGTGAAGACTAATAGTGACACATAAAAACAGACTGCTTTCTTGTCTATCCTTAAGCTCTCTTGTCTATCCTTAAGGACAAACCTTTCAAAGACGTGCACAGTTCCGTCTTATTCACACTGGTCCACAAGGAAATGAGTAAAATCTGATAAATTGTCCTTATAGAACCTTGTTAAAATGGCTTCATGTGTTCATTTGAGTTTACTGCCCTCCACTGGCTGCCCGTTATGGCTCGCATCAAATTTAAGACTGGTGCTTTCATACCAGGCAGTCAAGGGGTCAGCACCTGGATACCTGCAGAGGCTCATCAGACCCTATGCACCAACCAGACCTCTCCGTTCTGCCACCTCTCGTCTCTTGGCACCTCCCCCTCTCCGTATCTGCACCTCCCGGTCACGACTACTGTCTGTCCTGTCTCCTCACTGGTGGAATGACCTTCCCATGGCAGTCAGAACAGCAGAAACCCTGACCATCTTCAAGAGAGAATTAAAAACTCATCTCTTCCACCTGTACCTTCCCTCCTCCCCATCCAGTCCTAGCTCTATCGCCTAGCTTTAGCCCTATTCCTTTTCTTGTTTCTGATGTACATGGTTTAGGCACATGAAGTCTTGTTAGTTTATTTTGGTTTGTATTTCTTAGTTGGTGTTGCGTTTGAGTCTTATAATGGCACTAGAATTATCTAGCTTCTAGTGTTGCTCCAGTATCCTTTGTACCTTGACCCTATGCACATCGATCTGGATAAGAGTGTCTGCTAAATGCCTGTAATGTACCAGTTTCAGAATTAGTATGGGGAAAAGAATATAGAAAAAAGGAAGAAATAGATTCCCTTATAAATACCACAAGGGGAAATTTGGAATTATATGCATTTTAACCAATCCCATTTTATAGGAGCAGTGAGCTTCCACCTAATGGCACTCAGGGAGCATTTAGGGTTTCGGTGTCTTGCTCAGGCACACCTGAACATACTTTTTGCATGACGATCGAACCTGCGAACTTCCGATTGCCAGACGACTGCTCTGCCCACTGAGCTATGCTACCCCTAAAACAGTCCATCTTCAATATCAAGAACAGGCCGTTACCTGCGGAGCTCCTCACTCTCCATTAGCTCCTGTAGCATGGCATCTCCCATCTCTTTACGAATCTCAATTTCTTGGACCAGGTTTTTCCTCTTCTCAGCGAGCAGCTTTGCCCGAAGGTTTTCGATCACATTCTGTAGTTCCTGGAAGAAGTTGGCCCACAGGTGGAAGACACAGTTGTCAATGGAAACACTGAATGATGGTGAGTGAAGGGTACATCACATGCACAAGGCAAGTAAACCAAAAGGTTTCCGCTGCCTATTTTTGACCAAGCACTCACTTGGTCCAAATTGTTTGACCAACTGGCCCTACAGTAGCGTCGACCTAACAAGACTTATAGTTCTGTTCACACATGGGCCTTTAAGTTAGTGAATGATATAAAACTGATCTTACAGATATCCGTATTGAGACAGTTCGCAGAAGAGAACATCATTCTACTGCTTACATCGTTTGAAAAGGTTTTAAGACATTTATATTTGAGTGTGAAGTGACTGTACCTCCTGGGGCAGGATTGACATGTCCGCCTCATTCTCTTCATCCAACAGCTCCTCTTCAGACAGATAGCTCTCCAGAGCCTTGCTGTCAATCACCCCATTCCTCACCAGGGGTTTTCCATCACGACTGACCAGACGGGGAGCCAGAGACTCCAGAGACTTGGTGGGTATCCCCCGGACCACCTATGGATGTGGATGGGTGTCACTGAGGCCAGTCTATACTCATTCATGATACATCTCTTACTGTGCTTTCCACTTGGGTGCTGCAACACCGTAATTTCCCCCTGCGAGACTGATAAAGGAATATCTTATATTATACTTTCCATTTGAAATGTATCCATTAGTGTCCACACATACACACCTGTACTATGCATCTTGTCTAATTGCAAAGGGACAATAATAATGCATGTGAGCATTTTAGATGGGTGAACAGCTTTGGGTTTTGGTTTTTGAAAAATTCAAATTTGCTCCTCAAACTTACCTGTTGAGCAATAGCAGAGAACTTCATCACATGGAGAGTCTCATCATAGGTGGATGCACACTGGTTGATGTTGACAATCATGGCTGCTCTTCCCTTCCCACAGAAAATGGCATGGAACAGTTTGGTAAGTTTGCTCTCTCTGAAAGGAATGTAGCCATTCTTCACCCTGACCAATAAATGGACAGAAATAAATAAGCTTTAGTAGTATATGGAAGGTCCTTGGGAAATCACTCTGCCATTTGCTGGCTGATCTCTTCAAATTAAAATCTATTTCAAACATAGTTCAACAAAAATATTCACAATAAAGAATCCAACAAATAATTTGGAGAAGGCGCCAGAAGTTATTCATTATATTTCCCGCCCCTCCCCTCTTCATTTCTCGATTTGCTGTCAATGTCCACAAGTGATGACTTGCCAGCTTCTCGTCTTGATTCATTTGGTGTTAAAAGACAAATACACTTTTTAATAGTACTGCTCACTTGTTTCTCTGGTTCACAGGCATAATAGAATATTTTCCCAACTCATTGCAGCCCACGGAAGTAGGAAACACAAGCATATTAAGAATTAGACCATTTGAAGACAAAAACTAGAGGTCTCACAACCCACTTCGATTCTGATGCAAGCCCAGAAGCTAAGGAGAGAGCCTGGAGTGTCCACTTTCTAACAAGGGTCATCATCATCAGGTAAGTTCAATAACATTCACCTTTGTATTTCTGTGGCCAAAACATTAACCACCTGGCTCCCAGCACGAGTAGTAGAGAAGGTAATCAGTGTTCCAGTAGCTAAAATGACTAGCTTGGTGAAGGCTAGTATGTACAGAACTATGTAGACGGAGTCATGAAATTCCACATAAGCACTGTAACAAATTGGTCAAACCTGGTGAAAAATGCAGAGTAGGTAGGGGGTAAAGATTACTTTGTGCATTCAGTGTTAGGTTTACCTGTCAGGCTTGTTGTTGCGAAGGGCTGCGATGCACTTCCCCAGAATGAGAAGAGAGTTGTTAATGTTTCCCGCTTCCTTCAGCCTTTCTCCAAATGTCTTTGTTCGGTTGCATCTCTCAGAGCCAGCCAGATCACACAAAGAGAACCTGGGAAACAAGCCACTGTGTTTTTATTTAATCTGAGACTTCAGCGTGATGCATTACCCACAACTGACAGCCAAGTAAATAATGACATAAAGCTCTTCTTCAGCATGGTCCAACAGAATTGAAATATTTTCTATAGACACATTACAGGGAACTGGCTGAGATTTGACCCCTAAATGGTTTATCTTCCCATCTGCTTTGGCTTCACAGTATGCAAAAAAAAATAAATCCAAGATTTATATTCACTTTGACAAGTTACTCACTCAGAGATCCTCTGAACGGTGGTGCCATCGATCTTCAGTAACTTCATAGTGAAAATGCTATGGCTGTGTGAAAGAGAATCAATGAGCACTGCAGAACAGACTTCCATGATCAAGTCCAGTAAGGAAAATGCTTACCTCCTGCTGGAAGACTGGTTAAGCTTGGTAGATGCTGCACTGCGGTTTTTGTTTCCAAACCACAGCAGTTTAGAGGCTTCCTCCAGATTGTGGACGTTAATCCATTTTAAAGCTGAAATGAATTAGACAGATATAAATGTAAATGATTGACAGCTAAAATTTCCAACAGATTAAGAAAGGAAGGAAAAAAAAAAAAAAAAAAAAAAAAAAAAAAAAAAAAAATTTAAAAAACAAAAAATAAAAAAAAAAAGAAAAAAAAAAAAAAAAAAAAAAAAAAAAAAAAAAATCGCAAATGTTCCTCATCGATCATGTCAGCAATGCCTGCATCAGTCATGAATTACTGAACATGCACGAAGACATTGGTTATGATGACCACTCATGCCAGAAATGTATTCTTGTTGATGATATTCTCTTCATCACTTGCTGTGTCACAGAGAAAGAAAAAAATACATTCATGGCTATGGAACATGATGCTACAGAGGTCAGTGTTCGCTCCGTTTCACATCTTAACCCAACGACGCTGAGCTGATGCAAAGTTCCCACCTCGAACATATGTGTTTCCAGCATTGTCCTCACATACACGCAAGGCCTGGCGCTTCTTGGTCTTTGAGCAGGAAGTGGGCTGGAGCAGGTCATAGACAGATTCATTGTAGATTTCAAAGAAAGCCACCCACAAGGCAAACCGAATGTCACTCAGCTCTGCTTGGGTCACCGACTCCACTTGGAGAAAGAAAACCTTCAACAGTTTAATTATATACCTTACAGATGGTGTTAATATTCAGGGTTCCCACTTTTAGGAAATCCTGACTTTTGCTTGGCTATACATGGAAAATGGACTTGTTCTTATATGGTGCTTTTCTACTCTAGTGACCACTTAAAGTGCTTTACTAGGTTTGCCCCACTTTAACCGAACATGGGGATTAAGGATGCCCTTTCCTAATGCCAAGTGATGGGATCGACCCCACTACTCCCAACTTGAAGATACATTCTCCATCACCGAGCTACCTTGGTTCCCAATCCGCTATAGACCGTAAAATCTGAAAACTGCAATAAGATCTACAACAAAATACATTCATTGAAAGCCCTACGTGTACAAAAGCTTCAGCCATGAGTCCTCTTCCTTGAGATAAACAGACAAAAATGTCTACTTCAGACACTTATGGATATTTAAATTATGATATCAAACTTCTTCAGTGTCTGATCATTGGATTTCAATATGAAAATTATGTGATGTTAGAATTTTCACAGCGTAGTTTTGCCATCTTGAACTTTATTTATTTTGCAGGTTACCGGTTGCCAGATGGGGTGGTGCCAACTCTGAACTGCTGCTGGACCCGAGAGACTCGCACTCCTGAAGAGGACAGAAGGTGTGTACATAAACCACAGGCACTCAACAACTCTCGAGACAAACCAAACAATTCTGAACCTTTTTAGTTTTCCTATATCCCAGTTAATGTCACAAGGGTATGCATGGAGCTCTCTCACCTCCTTGAACGAAGCAAAAAGAGCAGCTTTAATGATCCTCTCCTGCATGACCTCGTCAGAGCTCAGAGACCTCACGTCATTCCCAAGATGTGGCTTCAGGTCCATATACACATACTGATGTCCTCCAATGTGCTGGAAGATGGCATTGAGCACCCGCGGCAGTATTCCTGGCTCCTTAGGAGTCCCTAAAATCATTTCAAAATGTGTTCAAGAACAACTTGGGGCCCTTCTTTTGGTTTGAGTTGAAAAGAAAGGACTAGTCTTAGGACATACTGCTCATTTTAGGAGATATATTTCAGTACCCAAAACCCTGAAGGATGATTTTTTTGGTAGACAGCAGTAGTTTAACAGGGTGTTCCAGTATATCAACATCCACCACAAAGTCAAACATTTAGTAAAACTTGAGTCACTAATTCACAATCCAACTATGGACTAAACTTCCCTAAACATTGCACCCTTACCTTGAATTGTGTAGGTTTTCCCAGCATTTGTCACACCATAGCTGAATATCAAGGCAGTCTTTCCATCCAAGTATTCACATATTTGACTCTTGATGGTGTCCTCAAACAGCTCAGCCTGGGTCGTCTCCGAACCAAAAATCTATGACGGAAAAGAAAAAAAAAATCATAGTCCGCCCTCCCCAGCTGAACAGGCAGAACTATGAAGTGCCTATAATACCAGTCTCATTAGTGTGGATGTCAGTGCCTTCCCCAGTGTACTATTGATTACAAAAATCATACCAAATGAATACAACTGAACATTATCAGCAAGCCAAAACAATCAGTTCAAAACGACACTGACATGGGGCCACATTACTCCCTCCGGTTTGAAAAGCTTTCTCTGGAGCAAGAGCCTGTATGTAGTCTACGTGATCCTCACCTGAGAGAAGGAGAATTTGTGGATTGAAAAGCCAATTCCCCTCTCGCTTGTCCTCTTGGTGGCGGAGCCCTTTGGTGCATGTAGCGCCACTATCTGGCTGCTCTCAATCACAACACATCCCTGAGGGGGATGAGGATAAACCGGCTGTGAGGAGCCAAATAAACCCAAAATGAGGAAGAGACATTAGCGAGTAGAAAACATTGTCATCAATAAGGGCTTGTACGTGGTCTCCAGTCCATTCATTAGACTTTTGTACAGGTTTAAATAACCAATGTGAGGCTCAACAAGTTTAACAGCAACAAATTATAATAATGCGGCAGAGATGTTGGGTTGATAATAGGTTAGTTCCCGTTTGTCAAGGCATGCCATGAATGTGGTTACCATGAAGTACGTACAACTAATAAATCTGGCACTCCAGTCACTCAAATTAATTAATCCCCTTTCATTTTTGATAACTAAGAATAATAATTTTTGATTTCTTTGCAAACTTGATTTGTATTTTTGGTGTTGTTTCACGGTCACTTCTGCAGTTTGTGGACCAGAGAAAGTGTGTGTGGACACTAGTGATCACCATTTACCATTATGCACTTCACTGTACCTGATCCTCATTGTCACGGAGTTCCTCCTTGGAGAAAGGTCGCACTCTCAAGTAGACCTTCAGCATCTGTTGTTGTTCAGCACCCGAGACATCCGACTTTAAATATAGTAGGATCATTAAAAGGCACAGATGACAATATCAAACATCAGCTCAGGCCTCCTTATTTAGGATTACTCCTTACACGTACATTAGAGAGGTCCGCAGGAATTTAGGTTTCCTATCACAGAGAGCTGAATCAGTTCACTAGGACACATCTCTTGAGAGAAACATTTCAGGTCACGTCTTCAGTCTGAGCAGACTGCGGGCATCCCCACCCTTGTGAACAATACAGTTGCACAACTGAATAGTACACATTGCCATTCTAAATCAAGTTAATGGTCATGGCAATTTGCATATGAAATCATCATTCGTTTAATCATCATGCAACTGTCTTGTTTATAAGGGTGGAGAGATCTGCAGTCAGCTCAGACTGGTCACTTCTCTTAAATGTCCACATGAAACGATTCAACTTTCTGGGATTTCCTCACCTGAATTATTGAGTATGCATCAAGACATTAGGTTTCCTATAGGTGCACCATTGAAATGTGTGATGCACAATGGAACCATTACATTTACTTGCAACTTAAAAAAAAGCCTAAAACTTGAGTTGGGTGCAGCTAAAATACGCAATATACTCCAAGCTTGATGTGTGAGGGGGAGATGAATGCTTGTTTTAATAGTCTAAACAATTTTAACATTCAGAACAGAGATGTTAGCTGGAGGGTGATAAGCATACCTGGTTTGAGAGGCTGGGGCACATGTTAGAGACCTCCATTTGGTGGGTTGGGTTTAAGTTGCTGCAAGGCAGATGATCCTCACATGTGGACACCATCATGTCCAGCTGCTCTAGGTTTACTTCCTCTTTAGTTATACCGACAAGGGAACTCAGCTCAGGTAAACACTAATCCATGTACCTGGATGGTATTAGTGATGAATATTGGGTTAACTATCAATTACTCATGTGTTTGAAGCCAGTGAGCCGCAGACAGGTCAGCTGAAAACCCCAGAAAAAAGCTCACATCCATTTTTTAATTGGAAGCAGGTGAGACGTTTACCTATTAATATGAGGAAACAAAGATTGACCAATCAGTGTGAGGGGAGGTCCCACCTCTGCCAATCAGATCCAGGCCATTTAAAATTTGATCAATGATTAGGTAATTGATGATCAACTTGCATCTCAATAATGAATGGTTCACTTATTGTCATCTAATTTTCTAAGACTTCAGTCACATAAAGTTCATTTATACTAAACGTTTTCCGTATTCACCATGTTTAGCTTTTTTTTTATCAATCCACTTGCATTTAAGCATGCTGTATAAATTAAGCAGGTTTTGTAAAAGCAGCACAGAATGCACATACCAGTGTAGGATGGCACAGGGAGCATGTGATGGGTAATCTCATGCACAATTTATAGTAGCAGAAAAGACTTGCTACTTATTTTGAGTGTGTGCACTTTTCTTTTTGCTTAAATAATTGTACCTCTTGCATCCGACTGTCCACAGCTACTCACAGCCAAATACCTTGAGCAACTTTGAAATACAACTTGGGATTTTTTTAATCTGCTGGGTATTAGTATTAGTCCAATACAGCCTTTGTTTCCAACACCTTCTGTCTTACATTTCTAGCCAGGATACAAAATGGAATAGGAAGGGCCCTTTCAGTTAAGTTCTTCCTCGTTTTGCAATTCTTCAACTGGGTCATTGGCAGCTTTAAAATATTCAATATAATTCTTTAAATATAAAACTGCATGATTGTGATTCATAGGGAAATCCTACCCCGAACTCCAAAACCTGGGGCATTTAGGTTTTGGAGGATCCTATAACTGCAACTTATTAAATCTTAATACAGAGAATAAAAAAGGATTTTCTCAAAATTTTGACTCAAGAATTAACAAACTCAAATCTCAAGAGGCATGAATAAGTACACTCAGCCAAGAGGTTTATTTTCTCTCTGTTTATTGTAATCATTTATGCATCTGCAATGGTGACCTCGACCTCGACCCCTGGTTCAATACTGATAGAGGTGATCTGCTTGACAATCTCAGATGGGCTGTGGAGGTCGATCAGACGCTTGTGGATCCTCATCTGGAAGCGGTCCCATGTCTTGGAGCCCTCACCACAAGGGGTCTTCCTGGTGGTGATACGAAGAGTCTGAAGGTATGGAAACAGAGCACACCAGATTTAGTTTCAACTCCGAAGGAAGGATTCATAAAATGCTCAGTACATTGGAAAGGGGGATACATACATTCATTCACCTGATTGACTGAATAATGTTCACAAACGCATCCGAGTTTTGGATGAACGGCTTAACTTAGTTGATTATTTGACAGCTGTCATGTCAAGACTGTCATGTCGTTCAATTTCCTCAGTTATTAGCCCATTTTATGCTGCAGGACACTCTTAGTGTCATTTCTTATTGTAATTCAGGACCAAACCACTGCACTCCAAGTCATTTGATAGAAAAGAGGTTCAGCAACAGTTTAGACTTCAACAAAACACTTAGCCTGGTCAAGAGAAACTTTCCGTCATGGCAGATAGGTTAAACTAAAAACTGATTAATAAATGAGAGATATACTGGATAAATTATACATCAAAACAATAAAGTGTAAAAGCAATAATTGATTTAGAAGAACTGTTTTTGCTCTAGTACCTTTGTTGGCATGCGGACTGGTCCCTTAACTTTCAAGTTCTTCTCCTTGGCTCCACGGATCAGGTCAGCGCACACTGAAGGGGAGAGGATTAAAAAAATCAATAGAGCCCAGTAACCTACAGGTCACCCACAGAACCGCTTTTAACATGGCTCAGAATAGCGTATTCAGTAATCAGGTGTTACACTCATTGTTAACATTTTTATCCTCATAGCCCAGGTTAGACAGCACCGGTTGTTTATTTAAAACATCAGACATTGAGATTAGTTACCCTTCTCCAGAGACTTCACATTGCGGCTGGTGAGTGTGATGCGGATGCGGTGAATGCGCACCTCGGTCTCAACAGGTGCCTTACCGGTGTCTTTGAAAGCCTGGGGAATGTAAAAACCTGTTTTAAGAATAGAGCTGAAAGCAGCACCCACCAGCTTTAGAAAAATAAATGGTTCTCACTTAAGTTAAGGAACCTAACCAATGCTTTGGCCTTTACATTGAAGGCAAGTCAAGTGTCCCATCCATTTTAATGGATGACACACTTAATATGTTTATGTTCAGGCGGCTGCAGGACTTGTCACCGTTAATTTCTGCATCAGTAAGATTTAAGAGATTGATGGTTTATATGGGGCATCACTCATCTCCAGCCAACTGACATAGTCTGAGGATGAACTATTTCAGGTTAGGTGTCAGAGGGCATCTTGGTGTCATAGCTAGATAAACGTCGTTCCATACTCATTATTTCCTTGTACAACCATCAAACGAACTTTCTGCAGCGCAGGCCACCACTGCAGAGGATGCAAATAGTTAGGGACTGTAATACTTGACGGCGTAGAATGTCTTTGCCATATCCAAATATCGAACAAATATGCCTTACTCGTCCACCAATCCCAGTTTCTATTCTTCCATTAATCTAAGAAAGCGCCATTTTCCGATAGTGCAGCCAGAGAGCGTCGCAGCATTATCATACTGTGAGACTTGCTTTTCAGTGATTTGTCTAACGATAAAGCGACTCCATGCTAGGACACAGGCGCCGATTTAATGGTTTTATGTGAAATACCCCCACAGAAAACTTGTTGTGGCGTTGGGCTCTTCTAGAGCACGTGTATTAGCAGTATGGCAAAACGGCTTCAATAAGTTTCACTTTACTCAACCGCTCCACACAAAACCACAGCGGATCGAAGCGTTAGCGAATTGAATAGTTGGAAGATTGAACTGGACGTACCATTGAGCCTTATTCCCTGACCGACTTATTCGGAAGAAAGTCAAACGAACAGCGGTGAGCCAGGATCTGGAGTATTGGCAGTTCAGGAAAAGGCCGGAAAATCTCTCATTCCCCTTTATATACCCTACATCCGGGGCCTGCAGCGGCTTCTTCTTCTACTTCTAATCAACTTCATGGCGACTGGCAAACCACGTTACCGCGCATTACCGCCACTACCTGCACCGGAGAAGAGACTGGAAATTAACCACATTTTCACTCAAACAAAATAGAAACTAATTATCCGTAGAACTTCCACGTGAAAGATCACGCAAGTCAAACCTTTACGTCTAAGGTTTGGTATCCCTTCCCTTCGCTCTGCATTACATTTTGGACAGCCTAGCCAGCTCTAAAGTCTCCTCTTGATCACTAAATCCACCCCTTCCATAGTCCTAATAATTTATCGTTTAATCCTGTGTGAGCCGTGGCCTGGATGTCGTTCCGCCGTCCTCCTGCTCGGTGCTTTAGCTGATCTTTGTTTTTATTAGACCGCGTCTTGAACATGGGTTACCCACAGGCTGGATGATGACTGTTCAATTCCCAGAACAAATAGAAACGGCAGAACTTTGTGTTATTATTCTGTCAGATCTTCCAACTTCCCAGAGTGTCGTCTTGTTTACTTTTGTACTTGTTAGTCATAGCCAAATATACACCTAGGTAATCAAAAATGGAGCCATCACTAAATATACAAGCACAGCACTTCTTGTCTTTATGACCAGATATGCAAGGAGAGCAGGCTCATCTAGATGACATGGCCATGAGCACACACAGCCGTGTAGAGATGAGCACCAATGGACAGTTCACCATATCAACCTATTCTGGCTTCCAGCTAGTTGCAGACTTAAATGTTTAACTGCTATGAGTGCACTAGGTAGATGACGGTGCAGCAATATCTTACCCCAAATGCAATATTAGACCCAACTGAGTGACAGAAATGAATCCGGCGAATAGCATGAAGGTTTTTAATGAAATTTCACGGCGTTAAAACACGTTGAAGAGGTGGTCACATGGACAAAACTGAACTGCTGGTTCACACCGAATATTCCCTCTTCCAACAGACCCAGCCGAGGAAAACAGTTTCCATCCAAACAACAACCTCGACGGTGAACACAAATAATAAATATTAACTGGATTAATGCTTAAGGACCAACGTTATCGACGGGCGAATCAAACAGGCTGCAAGCCGCAGTCCTGAGGGATGGGAGTCAACGGGCCTGTGGTGTTGCTGCGCTGCCATGTCTGTGTCAGCAGGTCTCACTCGTGTCCCACGGAGGGTAGAGACAGGTGTCCGTTCCAGCTCCGTGCCAGCGGACCGCACGGATTCCACCAAGCTGCTGTGGAGGAGAGGCAGCATGCTGAGCACACAGGGCCACTGCCCTGCAGGCTGCATGCCACGGTGTCAAAGGTCAAAGAAAAGGCTTTAATAACGAGGCGACCTCTTGACCTCCGCCCGGACAAGATGGCCTTCCCCGTAACAAACCACGTGTCAGCTGAGCAGCCGCATCTCCTGGAGACGGAGCAGCACCTCCTGTGCGCTGGGTCGTGAACGCGCGTCGCCGTCCCAGCACCGGCACAGCAGAGCCCTGCATGCGCGTCCCCGCGGGCTCTGAAACGCCGGCTGCTCGTGCACTGGGGGCCGCAGGTCGCGAGCCACCACGCTGTAGA
>OMLC01036530.1:0-12847 GCA_900302585.1 Regalecus glesne
CCGATTGAAAAAGGTTTGATTGAGGTAGAGTAAAAAGGTTGGGAACCCCTCCTATAGGAGATGAGCTGCAGTGAGGGAAGGAAGGAAAAGAGCAGTAGTAAACTACATTGAGCACGTTATATCTAGATGCATAAATTGTCTAAGATGCATTAGACTTAAGTGAAGTCAAGTGAACTTAAAATCATATCACAGCGTAACATTTAAATGACACTTAACAAGAGTGATTTTATTTATTTTTCGGGTTTACGTAATAACTTGTATCAACACAAGATGGCAGTAAAGTGAAAGGAATGTAGTCATAACCAAAATAGCAGTGCCCTGTTGCTACCTGTGTGAGCATGTGTATGTGTGACTGTGTTGTGATGTACCTCCGAGAGCCTTGAAACTGAATTCAGATTCCATTTTTGAAAGCCTAAATGTCCAATAAATGATGTTTCTGAACATCAGTGCTAGTGCACATATTAACCAGGACCCAACACTAATCCTTTATCATCCTAATGGAGAACTGCCTCATATGAACAGGAGTGGCGCTGTAGGAGCATTACAGCTCACTGATGCTAAGCACGACTGACAGACAATCATTTTTCTGGAGTTTAAGGATATTTCTACATGTCATAAAGTACTGAAGCACTCCTAACTTACATCGGCAGCAAAAACTAGACATCAACATGAATAGTAAATAATTTACTTTTAACTTGACAATAATTCAGTAGCCTATGTAATGTCAATGTGACTGTGTAAATTACTGTGAACGTCCATGGCCTTAGCACTGTCGTTTCTTATCCATCTCATGTGGAGGATCTATTCAAATTGATTACATTGAGAGACTTAGAATAATGAACTCTAGCTAGCACAGCCATTTGGCCCTCCACACTCTAAAACTAGTCCAGTATCTAGATATGTTTTTATAGAGGCGATTCGGTGTAAATTCCCGACACTCCATCATCATCATCATGTGTCCACTCCTACAACATGGGGATTAATGAGATAAAATGGGTCATCACCATTCGAGGTTTCCATTTGCTTATGCAGCAGTTAAATCCACAACGCACCGCCAATGCATTTTATTTAAACGTTTTATTTTATGTACATTATAAATCTCTCAAATCACAAACAGGTGTTTGAAAGTCCATTCAGGCTCACGCTCTCTAAGCAAGTGCTTAGGTGACAAATATTTGACCACTTCTGCCATGTTGCAGATCAGAGGAAATAACCTTTGGCAAGTTAAATTATTGGTGAGCGTTTAGCAAGTGTTTCTGTGGACTTGTCAACGTCCACAATCTCAACCGATTCAAACAAAACAGCCTAGAATGTAACTCTAATCAAGATGGTCATACACATTGTTGATACAAATGAGGCACAAGTTAAAAAGGCATACAATTCACTACAGTAACATGTATATACACATTATGGTTCTGGTCTCTGTTTAAAAGCCTGATGGATGATAGTTTTCCCTTGCCGCATGGAATTTCCTTCAGTACAATGTTGAAAGTATACCAAACCTACTGTGCATTTCGGCATACAACACAGTGCATAGCAACTGGAATTGAACCATATTAACCTACAAGCCCAAAGCCTGCCAGGTGATCCTTTTCTGTGACTGGCTAACCTTAGGTTACAGTAAGACACTTGGAAATGTTTGTAACTTAGATTAACTTGCAGTTAAGCATTTTCTTAAGTTGTTTCAATAAGTGCTTAACATACAAAACAATATTTCATTAGAAATATAGATTACATTTGCTGGCTAAGATATAAATAAGGCATACCTCAACAGTGATCAAATCAGTATACGTTGCACGCAAATTGGTGAGGACACGTTTGATCTGATTGACCGTGAAGTAAACATGAGCTGGCATTTAGAATTTGTTAAAATAGCAAATAGTGACAATTTCAAAATAAAAATTAAAAAAAAATACACAAACGGACCAACCAGTTCCCTGAACAATCTGCCACTGAGTTGGACCACATATTCCTTAAATCCTTCGTTGAATGCCTAGACACCCTAGATGCAATCCTCAAACATATTCCTTGGTACTACTGGGGGGCCGGTTGGAGATGGGGTACTTTGGTGTAGATTTGCGCCTTGGGCAGGTTGCTGCAAGCATACAGCCCCCAAATACATCCAAGAATGCTCCGGCCCAGGTAATGAACATGGCTGAACCAAACTCATATCTATAGAAAAGTGGAGGTTGAAATAGTACAAGTCAAGTATAAACCAATGTCAGATTTTTAACAGATTATCTAAAAAGAATCACAAGTGATATGCCATCCATCACTGACAATAGATCTAATTGAAAGAAAGTAAGAAAAGGCACGTGGCAGCACGGCTGTCTTGTACTTACTTGGTATTGACAGGTGTGAAGGGGTTGTAGAACTCTTTGACGATGTTGTGAGTAAACCAACTGCAGGCAATTATGGCACAAAGAGCTGATGGGAGATTTCAAAGATAAGATAAGATAAGCTATTCATTTATTAGTCCCGCAAGGGGAAATTGCAGTGTTAGAGCAGCAGAGTGGAAAGCATAGTAGGAGAGGTATCATATCTAGAAACATAATGTGTAACATTGTGTGACAAAAAAACGCATATGAACAAGATCATGAGAGAAATCTATGTTAAGAAGTGCATTTCAAGATGGCTGGGTTGTCTTACATCCAATCAAAAGGATAACACCACCAGTCAGGGCAATGCGGGACTTCCGTGTCTTGTCATCTCCCCCAAAGTTGGTGCACTTCATTCCCATAGAGGCTACACCTAGGCCAACCACTGTCATAATGATACTTATAACCATGAGGGCGCGGGTTGCCTGCAGGGCACCTGGTGGTCGGAGAGAAGAGAGTTAATCCATTAGTTAATATGCAACAAAAGCACTGGTGCCCAGTGAATCAAGGACATGGACAACCCAACTCCATCTTCCTGGGCAAGGTATAAAAAAAGATAACTCGCTTCACTTATTGTCATTTCACAAAGAGTAGCAACAAAGGCTCTTTCAAAGCTACAAAATCTTTCTCTCACACTCTCACTATGAGCAATAATACCAATTACCAATGTAGAGAAGGAAAAAAATAATGGGTTAGTGGAAAATATAGGATGACTAATCTCTCCTGTGTCTTGTTGCCACTCCCATTCCCAAGATTCAGCAGAAACCAACTCTCAGTGGAGGCCTGACAAACACATGGGGGAAGTGCGAGTACATAACTCGGGAACAGGTTTAACGAGGTTTCAGGTTTCACTGAGAGAAGACACTACATATGTTGTACTACTCCCAGCAGGTGCATGTTGCCTACAGACAGAGACTAGCATTCAAAAGGAAAACAGGCCTACTGTGCATCATCTCAGGGAAGCACTGAGGGAACTCTAACCCCATGGATTCAGTCACAATTGCATTTGAAATTAAACAAACATCATGACAGTAAAAAAAACTCACTTTTTCCACATTTTTGTATCCCTCTTCAAACGAGGCCTGATATTATAGGGGTTCACCACAGTTACTTGGTATTCAACTGCTATCGTTTGTTTTTTTAGATGGAGTCACTTATTGACCAACTCATTATCTTGCCACTGGCTTTACTCACACCATGTTTATCACAGTTGGTTGGTATCAGTGTTTACAGAGGTGATAAGATGTATTGTTTTACAGTCATCTTATCAAATGTTTCGATAAGGAAAATTGTTTTTTAACAGATGCTAAAACAGTCACATCAACAGATTAGTGGAAACGTTCGAACCTGTGTGACAGTACGTCTTGATGCATGCTCAATAATCCAGGTAGGGAAATCCCAAAAGAGGTGAATCTGTTCAGCTGGATCAGAGGTTCATTTCAGAAACGTTTTGTCACTCACCAGGTGACTTCTTCAGTCTGAGCTGAAGGCAAACATCCCCCTCCTTATAAACAGTACCTTGATGCGACACACCAATAGGTTGGTTTCACATGCAAGTTGGGTGATCAACTGCACATTCAGTGACAATGGGCACCACTCACAAAGGATTGGGGAATGTTCGCGATCACGGCTGTTTGCCTTCAGCTCAGACTGAAGAAGTCACCTGGTGAGTGACGAAACGTTTCTGAAATGAACCTCTGATCCAGCTGAACAGATTCACCTCTTTTGTGTGTGACAGTACGTTATTAGAAAGGCTGTTGAAATGTACCAATATGTCAGATTAGTCCATAGGAATACGATATTAATAGTGAAATCTATGAAATATTTTCAATTCCCTTTGCAGTCATACAAGGGGAAATTTGCACTTCTCAGCTTTTTAACCCATCCTATTTTATAGGAGCAGTGAGCTGCCACCATATGGCACTGGGAGGGGCAGTTAGGGTTCAGTGTCTTGTTCAAGGACACCTCGACAGTCTTTCTGCAGGACTAGAGATCAAACCTGCAACCTTCTGATCGTGAGATGGCCACTCTACCCACGGAGCTATGCCGCCCAAATTGTATTTTATTACTATGTTCAGAGTTCAAATAAGGACATATAACGGTCATGGCTATAGACAGAACTCTCCCTGTGAGTAGGACTACAACCAATGTGAGAACTCTTGCATTGAATTCGTATTAAAAAGTTACAACTATTCTTGTTGGCTATGAAAGAGCTCTTACAAAACTAGAACAGCATTATGCACAGTGCAGACCACTATATTCATTTCTATAAATTGTTATTCACAAGAGGCTCATGTTTCAACACGCTTTCTTATTTTCTTTTCACTATAGATTTAAATTGGAGCCACCCAACCCGTGTAACCTGTTCTCTCCTGCATCTCCATTCGATTAGACGGGAAACACCTCAAATCATACATTCCACCTTACACTTAAGCTGCAAAGACTGGATAGCACCAGGCATTGTTTAAATGTATGTCAATCCCATTTAACTTAATTAAAGACGACTTGTTGGGTTGCTGACCCCAGTGTTGAACAAATTTCTTCAACAGAGCAACAAACGTGACCTCTAACCAATCATTTGCTTTTGCAATACATCTGGAGACCCCTCCTCACTATAAGTGTCCCTGGCTGCCACCAGTACTTTTCCACAGGCGGAAGAGACGAGGACAGAGGACGAACAATGGCCACAAGGAAATGCTTGACTGGATGGCTGCGAGGTCAGCACCCCCCCCAATCAATTGAAATTTGGCATGAATTTGTGGGGTTTTGTTGAATGGTGAAACGGATAGAGAAATTCAGTAGGCCAAAAATTCTTTATTTGGTTGTGAACCTTTGGGAGAGCTTCGTTGACCCAAGTTTCAAGTTAATTCCAGCATTTTAGGCAGATGGCAGTTAATCAGTAACGTGGAGGCCTCGAGTGAGTGAATGGTTTACAGTCGAAAGAGTGCCTTGGATTGTATTATTGTTTACTTGTATCAAGGAGGAGATACTGTGGAAACACACTGAGAATTTCGAATTGGGTAGACATTTCAAATTATCCACTAAAAGTACGGAAGGAGGAACTGCGGCACCAGGGTATGACCACACAACAGGTGCAGGTAATATTCATCTTTCGATGTTCTTTTGTGATTTATAATCCAATTCTTGGGAAACAACCGGACCCCAACACACATATCAGCAATCGGTACGACCACTTACCGTCAAGCTGAAGAATTGAGTCATAAACTTTGCACTGGATCTGGCCTGTGCTCTGGAATGCACACGACATCCATAGTCCCTGATACATGGCCACCGCCGTGATGATGTTGTCCCCGACGTACGCAGACATCTTCCACTGGGGCAAAATAGTGCCAATTATCAATCCAATTAAACCTAGTAGTGACAGGGCGAACCCCAAGATCTGCAAACCAGAGTTGGCCATTTCAGGTCCTTGAAGAGTTGGACAAGAGCAAATTAAAAAAAAAGTGATGTCCACTCGCCCGCAGGTGCAATCCTCCTCTCCGCAAAGGGTTTTTACAGCTTCGGTATTTCCAAAGATGCTCGGTTGTTGTTGATTGCTTTTTTGTGAAGTATTCTCCCCTTTCTCCTTAAAATGGAGGTTTTGGTTCACTTCACTTGTACAGAGTTGAAAGAGACACCTCACGCACCTGTTTCCCGACCGCACCTTGAGTCGGGAGGGATCAGCGGGGACGAGCACTTTAAGACCGCGGGGGCGGGGACACGGACCTGGTTTCGACTCGACTCTATCGTCATCCCCCGACCCGTAGTTTCATGATGTCAGCCTCCCCAAAACTCACATCACAAACAGACTTTTCCAACAGAATTGCTATAAAAAAAACAAGGGATCAAAAATGGACTCGGATGGAAGGGCAAGAAACCATCCTGACTAAACAAGAACATGTTCCCTGGACGTTATGTGTAACGGGTGTGGCTTTGTGGCAAAGTCCATTAAAAGGGGTCTATTCCAGGTCGTTCTTCATTTTATTGTTAATAATTATTACTATATTTTTGCAGTATTACTATTATTGTTAAACATTATACACGCTTTTGAACTAAGATGATGTAGGATATCTTATACACACGCCCTGTGTTAAAGTTGTTCTAATGAAGTAACTACAGTATTCATCGGAAATCTGACCTTAAAAGCTATTCAGCAAGAAAAATAAGCTGAAATAGTTACACTTTTGTGTTTCTAAAAAGTTATCTCGAAAGTTGGATTATAGTAAGGTTTTATTTCAGACATACTTTATTTTAGATTAGGTATCAAGTAGAATTAGCTACAAGAACTACAAATGTCATAGTATAGGACTTGATCAAACCAAAAACAGTGAGATCTAAATCCACATAACTCCTTATGAAAAGCTCTTGACTATATTTTAGTAGCGTTGTTAATCAGAAATATGCTGGATTAACTTCACTCACACTAGAAAGATCTTGAATATGTGTTTGCAGCTCATGTAGTTGACAATATTTGTTGAGTAAAAGCAGAAATCTTAGTCATGACGATTTATGTTCAGTACAAAGCTGTTAGATGATCTGTCATGGTTTTACATTGAACATAACTTGAGCATTGGTTCAACAGGTTTCATGATAAATAATGTGAACATCATCCAAGTTAAGTCAAGTCACGTTTATTTGCATAGCTCATGATCAAAAATTAACAATTTGCCTCGGTTGACTTTACATTAACACAACATCCTGTTCTTAGACCCTCGTATCGGATAAGGAATAACTTCATTGAAAAACTACCTTGACGGGGAGAAGAATAGGTAGAAATCTCAGGAAGGGCAACAGAGGAGGGATCTCTCTCCCAAGACAGACAGCCATGGAATAGATGCTATGTACACAGAATAAAACACAATTTACAGCATGCAACACTAAAAGGATAAACGAATTATAATGGAATTACAAGCAAAAGGTCCAGCATCACATGTGGCCTTGTCAACGTTATGTCCCATGTTGGTGGCCAATGAAGAAAATCTGATTTATAGATTTTAAGGTTATTTGTTGAGACACATGCCATAGGTCAAAATGAACGAACAAGTCCCCTAACAATACTGGAGAAATACTAAACTGATGAGGGAGAAATACTGGTGTGAATTTCTTTTTGCAAATTGGACTCAGTCTGTCTTGATGGATGCTCAATTCACTATCGTTTGAACTCAGTCTGCTAATTCAGATTTGAATTAGCCAAACACTGTGTTCCAAAAGTGTGTAAGCTGTTCTTGATTACCTTTCAATTCAATGTCATGTTGTCAGCCACCCGTATTTCCTCTTTGCAAATGCGTTTACTAGATGGTAGTATGCTTGTCAGCAGGGGTTAAAGCTACAATCCTGAAGAATTTCATGCAAACAAATGATCGGATGTTTTCTATCTCTGGTGTTTTTTTAAGGATGAGAATATGTGATAAATGCATTCATGGGTTGGTTGAAATATTCAAAGCCTGTAAAATCCTTTTTTTTTTTTTGTTGGTTGTTATTTTTGGCTTAAGGAAGGCACTGGCAAAACTCCACTGGCGGGCGGCTCTTTCATTTCTAACAAATCTGGATTTGAAGATGTAAAGTGGTCAACCACACTGTCAATTTAACTGGGACATGAGTTGTAATGGAAGAAGCCTGTCATCATTCATAAAGGTACAATTGACCAGCTATATCATACCACAATTTTTTAACTTTATTCAAATGTGAGGCTACCATAAACTGCCACCGTCCAAACTTTGGACCTTTCCTTGTTTGCTTGGGAGGTTGGTCCATTGTTAATGGCCTTGGTGAAACTGCACCCTTCTTTCTCTGATTCAGTAATGAAGCATGTAGGGATGATTTAAAGAAGAATTTTTCAATCATTTGTGTACTCAGCACCACTGGGCTGAAAAATAACTTTTGAGGATTTTTTTAATCATTCTGCCCCAAAACATTGTATATCTTTGTTTTTATTTTAGGTATTTATGTGAATTACACTTGAATTAAAATGAATACACCTGTCGTCTATCTGTCTTTTCCGGTGTTTAGTCTTTTTTGAATAAGTTCCCTTTAAGTTTAGGTAGTGGTTAACCCAGTGTGTCGCACACAGACGCGGAAGTCAATATTCACCTTATGCATACTATACAGATAAAATGGTACCTTTGAGATCATACATCTGGTCAAGGATGAATGTAATGGTGGGGAGGTGGAGAGAGAATCATACAATCATGTCATTTCACGTCATTGCCTGCTGCTTATTCAAAGTGGGGTTAGGGATCTGCTGGAGCCCATACCAGCACTCATTGGGCATATGATAGAGAAGCACCCTGGATAGGTCACCAGTCCATCCCTGGACAGACATGGGATGTGAAGGCCGGACACACTTCCTGACACCTTGTGATGAGTTTAAACCCACAACCTCTGGCTTTTTAGTTCCCAAAGTGCGTGTTTTTAAATTATACAGTATTAAACAAATTCAAATTAGAATGCAATCAGTAGATATTCAGGGCCAATGGAGCTAAATATAGGAATTCAGGGATGCTTGTATCTGGTCTGTTAACATAATCCAGCTGCTGATCTGTATGCCTGGGAAAAAGTTGAATTTTGGATTCGGGACATTGGAAACAGGTCACTAATGAGTTAGCTGTATCTAAGAGTTATAAGGGGAAAAAAAGAGCCAGCAAAACCTCGATATGGAAAGGGTATTAAATACACAGACCTCCTCTTCAAGAGCTTCTGCCTTTGGAGCCCTTGAATGTGATATTTTAACACCTAAGTGCTTAAGTACAAAGATAGTTTTCTTTAATTGTATTGAAATCTCCTGCTTCCTTTCAGCCATTTATTCTGTTTTAGGATACATATTAAAATACATAATAGAAGACCCACTATTAGCTTACGAATGATAGAAAAATATAGGTTTCATGCCCTGGTTTCTTTCTCACGGCATGGTTGAGAGGGAAAGATCTCTGAAATTATTTGAGCGTCTCTGTCTGACTAAGAGCTTTATTTTTAGCCTTACCATGCCCTGAGACCGCACTGTATTCAGATGGCAGTGTGCTGTGGACCAGTGGACTCTGACACCAGAATCCACCAGGCCAGCAAGACCTAGAGTAGGGCAGGACCAGCCATCCATTTGACTGGTGAACAAACCCAGCTGTCATTACATTGGTGCTTGAGCATTTATCTCACTTTACGACATACCTAATTAGCTGGACATACATATTCCCAATTTATCTTACTTACTAATTAAGATTTGGATTTATTGCATGTTGGGTTGGGTATAGAGTCTCAGCTACATCTAATTTGAAATATTTGCCTGTTTTTTCCTCCGTCTGATTGCAAAGGAACCAAACAGAAGCACCAGTTTTTATTCTCTTCAGACATATTTACTGTTCATCTTGTGTCACACAGACTAGTCTGGCAAGTACAGCATACAGGGTAGAGTGGGAGTGGAGAATTAGACCTAGCTACCAGTCTAACAGGTTTAATGAGCACCCACATTCTGCATCAGCCTCAAAACAGTTCCTGGTATTAATGTAGACAAACAGGTATATATATATATAATGATACAAGCACTAGCCTGAATATTGGGCATGATCAGCTTTTCTAAAATTGACAATATTTTGTCATTTATGTAGTGTTTCAGTCATGGTGAGTCATTCAGAAGGGTGAGTCGGGAGGATTCAGTAAGTTTGTTTCTGCTGTCATGGGTAGTCTGATGAATGGAATGACTCATCTCAGCAATCACAGTATGACGGGTGGATTGCTCTGCTTTTCAGAATTTGAGTGGTAATATTAGTCCACTTTTAAGATTTTATTGACCGTGATTTTAAGATGCTGATCAGATGCATGGTCAACAAACAGTACATTTTATGGAATTTCGATCAATAGATTGACCGTTTTACTATCACTGTGTGGTTTTGCTGACAATAGGTAAATAAGTCACATCATGTATTCTCATAGGTGTTCATAGGTTTTCAGTTCATTAAGTCTGAGTAGAACAGTCATATAGTTTGAGATATGCTAAGAGTGAAACTCAACATCCTCTTCTCCTTAAAGTAAACATCAGCAAACAGAGTTTAATGCTTATTTTAACAAAATCTACATGATATCTTAGGGTTGATTGGGGAAGGGGGTCACTTTCTTCTGATTGAATTTGTAGTGTATTTTGAACCAGAACCTTCATTTGACCTTTGAGTGTTGACATGGTGTTCCCTCACAGTAATACCCCCTCTCCGGCTGTGTGTATGTTGTACCATCATGCTAGAAAGAGGCTTTAGGATATAAGCATACCCGTAGCTGTTTAACGAATGGATGACTGTGGCTCATTACTGCCACCCTGTGGACATTCAAAAAACCTACCAGAGATATTCTTGGCATAGATTTTTGTTTTGTAATGGCCTTGTCAGTGCCTGCTGCATATCAGTAAAACAACGTTCACATTTATATTCTCTCTGACAGGAATCTTCCATATTTCTAAAAATGTCACTTCAAAGGAATTAGGAAAAGCAGCAATATGTTCAGATGGCAGTCAGGTGTTTAATCAACCCAACTTTTAAAAAAAAGCCCATTCTGTGATTTATCTGATAATTTGAAAATATTTCTATGTATGTAACTGAAGCATTATAGATTGAAAGTGTGCATTTTGTATCTTACAATTGAAAATATGGGCTTGTTGTACTGCAATATTAACAAATACCCCCATTGTACACAAACTCAAAGTCAGCCCTGAGGATGTCGCAGTTTGTGCTCCAGTCTCCGCTGAGGTTCATTGGACCGAGAGGGGGAATCGTGTGGTTGAATGCCATCTTGTCAACCTATGTTCAGTAATGTCAGTTAGCCATGGAGCTGAATCTAGTGAAAACTAGTGAAAAACAAAACAAAACAAAAAAGAGATATTTATCTGCACTCATACTGATACGCTGTCCTTTAGCTGTCAATTTGTCACTTGTATTAACAGCTAAGCTACTTCTGACACCATATTGCATGAAGAAAAACACAAGAGTGCTGATTTACTTGACTATTCACGGAACAGATGGCACAGTGGGTAGTCTCAAACATGTAGTACTGAATATAAACCACCAGTGGGCGGTAGTGATGCGTCATGTAACAAGTGGCGCCAATTGCGTCTCGTGAGAACAAGTCAAAGGTCAAGAAGTGGCTAGCAGCCTCCGAACTAGCCACGGAGGTGTATTTTATGTCCCTAAATCTCAAAAAATGTTGACGAAAAAACGAGAGAAATGTTAAACTTTAAATCCGGAACACGGTTAATTCCTCGGAATGGAGTCTCTGTCAACCGCAGGCCAGTGTTATGGGATAACAGATGAGAATTTGACGAAGTTCGACGGCTCCTAGACCGAAAAAAACGAACAAAGACTTATCCAGAACACTGCACAGTAACCTCTGTCTCTTCTCTGACCATACACAGAGGTGCGTTTATTGATTTGCAGGCATTTTGTCTGTATTGGTCACATTTCCCGTCACTTCGGCGACCTACGAACGCTGTTTTTCTTGTCTACGCCGTGTAAGGGATACACGAAGAGCAACAGTGGGGCACTGGAAATAGCAACCTGCTTTGTTGTCCATCGACTCCAGACGACCGATGGCCCTTGATGTGTACGACATTTTACCGTGCTTTTGCCATGAAGATTCGACTACATCTGCATTCCTCTGGTTCGAATGATGTCCACTGGTGAGTAGGCTAACCTCAAGTAAAGTTTGGGTGAGCATTTGCTATAGTTATAGTAATTGTTCTGCTGGTAATAACAGTGGACAGACTACTCGGTATTATTCCAATGGAGTTTGTGTGAGGTTGTCGTGTGATGGTGATAGGGTAGGTTTAATGTTCATAAAATGTCATGGACAGCACATTACTTTTTCAGTGTGTTATAGCAGTGTAATGGTGCTCACATGTTGTTCCAAGTATATGATTGACTCCGTAAGTGACTTTGAATGAAAGTGCAATTAGTGTATTATATGGGTAGTAAGTCACTTTTAACAAAAATGTATAGTTTTAACAAAATGCATAATTCCCTTAGTAGTAGATAGGACACCATACATTTGATTTTTCCATAGGCCTGATTACTAAAGCTGCTCTGCGCAGAAGAGTAGTAGTTACCGTTCTGGATATGGTTTGTGATATTAAAGATGAGATCATTTTAAATGGAACATTGTGATATAATGTTGTAGTACAAAACAAAGGCACACATAATTTTTAAAGGGATCCTTTGTATGAATAGAAAGGAAAGAAAAACACTTTATTTGGTTATTGTGGTGGTACAGCTCAGGCAGTAGAGTGGAAATCTAGTAATACGGGGTCGCTGGCTCGATCCCCTGGTCCTTCAGAAAGTGTGTTGAGGTGTCCTTGAAAAAGATACCAAACCCCTAACTTCCTGAGTGCTGGTGCTGCCCCTGCTCCTATACAATAGAATGTGTTAAATGCAGAGGAAAAGGTTCATTGTAAGGATACAATGACCAAATAAAGTGGCTTTCCTTCCTTTCATCTATAT